>JAEQBH010008397.1:0-94068 GCA_016808115.1 Tetrastigma voinierianum
GACATTTCAATGCTCAGGTGGTAGCCGCTTGTTATAAGTGAACTCTCGCCAAAGGTAGATATTCATTCCAATGTCCTTTGAATTGCAAGACGATGATCTCAACGATTCTCTACTTGCCTCGAATAGTCCTCTCCGATTGTCCATCGGTCTCGAGGGTGAAACTCAGACTTAAATTCAACTTGCCACCTAGTTCCTTCATCACCCTTTCCAAAACCTGGCAAACGTGGATCTCTATCCGAGATGATCGAGACTGGCACCCCATGCAAACCCACTATATGGTTCATAAAGAGCTCCGCTAGTTTCTAAGGGGAAAACTTCTCACGTATAGGTAGGAAATGCGAACTTGCATTTCGATCAACTACTACCCAAATGTCATTATGTCTCTAGTCGTGGAGGAGTCGAATACAAAATCCATTATGATGCTCCTATTTCCATTCTCGAATGTAAGGGCTGCGTAAGTCCGTATGGCTTTTGTCTCTCAGCTTTACTTGTTGACAAACTAAGCACTCGATACATACTCAAGAATCCCTCTTTCATCCCCGACTACCAATAATATTCCCTTAGCGTGACAGACATCTACTACCGGTGCATAGCATGTTTTAACCGTGGGCTTCCCACATTCATTCTTTTAACTTCACCATTGAACACAAAGTCTAGAACTAATCACTCAAGGCTCCATCGCTCCTAATACCAAAATCCGACCGTTCCCTCTTCGAATTTCTTCCCCTCAAGCTCATCAAATAGGGATCTCAGTCATGGCTCGAGAATTTGGTCTACAAGCATCGGCCGTAGCCGAAGCCAGCAAAGTGCTCCGGTGATGCATCCCCAAATCAACACCCAACTCCCACAATTCGACCATCAATGGAAGTTGTATTGTCTGCATATAAGCCAAAGAGCCTGTAGACTTCCTGCTCAAGGCATCCGCCACTACATTCGCCTTACCTGGATGGTAGTCAATAGTGTAATCATAATCCTTAAGTAATTCCATCCACCTCCTTTGCCTTAAGTTTAACTCTTTCTGGGTGAACAACATTTAAGGCCTATGGTCTAGAAATATCCGCACGCGCCCGCATAAGTAATAATGCCTCCAAGTCTTCAATGCGACATTACTCAAAGAAGTTCCAAGTCACGGGTAGGATAATTCAAATTTCAGGTTTCTTCAATCGGTCTGAAGCATACGCCTACAACTCTCTTTATGTCAGATCAAACACGTAACCTAAACCCTAATATGAAGCATCGTCAGAAACCTCGAACCCCTCGTTGCCTCCCAAGAATGTCGAATAGGCCGATGTTAACCTTCCTCTCGTTGTTCGAAACTCCCTTCACACCTTTCTACCCATTCAAACCTAACTCCTTTCCTACCAACCCATGAAGTGGTCCCGCTATCTTGAGAACCCTTCATGAACCCGCTGTAATATCCCGTTAATCCTAGGAAGCCCGCACTGTCATCGTAGTGGGTTGCCCCCACCCGCCACCGCTTCTACCTTCCGAGGGTCCACATAAATGCCATCACGACACCACATGCCCGGTGAAACCTGCACTCGCTCAACCAAAACTCACATTTGCTGAACTTGGCATAACCGATGCCGCCTTAACGCTTGTAGCACTGAAACCCAAATGTCTCTCATGTCTAACTTGCTCCTCGAGTATACCCAAGATATCGCTGATGAAGACAATGACAAAACCGCATCCATGGACGAAAGAATTTCGCTCATCAAATCCATGAAAGCCGCCAGGTATCAGGTCCAAAGACATCACTAGGAACTCATAATGCCCATATCTCGTCCCGAATGCCGCCTGGAACGTCCGATCTCCCTAATCCTGAACTCGATGGTAACCCCGACCTCGTCAACTTTAGAGAACACTTTTACACTCGAGTCGATCAAATAAATCATCAATCCGAGGCAAAGGATATTTATTACGAATGGTGACCTTATTCAACTGCCTCTAGTCCAGCAACACAACCTCCAAGTACCATCCTTCTTCTTCACAAATACACCTATACGATCCCTGCTATGAAATGATCGGGCCTAATAAATCCCCATCCACCACTCAGCTGCGCCTTCAACTCTTTCTTCAACTCCTACGCTGCCATTCTATGTGGTGGTAAGGAGATGTGGGCCAGACTCAGAACTGTCGATGGGAAAGTTTGCCCTCGCTCGAGGTAGCCCGAAGATCGCCAGAAACACATCTAGGAATTCCTCATCATCGGGTACATTCAATCTCACTTCATCAAGCACGAGCATCTAACTACATGAGCTAGGTACCCTTACAACCTTTCTAAAGTAACCATCTGAAGATAAATGGCGTAAATCAAACCCGAAGGTGCTCGCTCCGTTCCTCCATAAGACTACTACCTAAGAGGTCCCGGTCGTTTAAATATCACTTCTCGTTAAACAACTACTGCTGCACAGCAAGCCAATCCATCCCAAGGATTACATCCAACCCTCGAGATCTATTATCAAATTTGCTTCCCTATTCAAAGCCCCAATGGAAAACAAGCTACCCTTAAGCATCTGACTAGGCCATAGAGATTCTCCTGTGGGTGTGGCAATCCCCAACCCACATCCCAAAGGAACTGGAGTCGTCCCGACTGCAACATACTCATGTGAAATAAAAGAGTGTGTAGCCCCTGGATCGATGAGTACACGTGCATCGTCACCAAAAATAGATAATGTACCGCCACCACGCTTGGGTAGTCACGCTCCATCAACATCAGACAAATCCTGCCTCAGCAGGTGGCTGCCCGCCCCGCTCTAGCGGTACTGTTGTCCCAGGCTGAAGGATCCGCCGAGGTCTCCGCCCTCGTCTCACAGATCCGGCCCCAAGTCCACTGCCTAGCCCGCTGAACCGAGCACCCGATTCTGAAACTCTGGGCTCGCCGGTGCTCGAGCAGGGGCGTCCTCTCAAATGTCCCGCCCGCCCGCACCGAGCACGTATAACCCCACCAGCGTGGTCCATCATGAACCCGCCACATATATCAAGGCTTAACTGAACCACCTCGCCTCATGCACTCTCAAAATAGCTAATACACGCTCACCGGTCGAATCCAGAGCACTCGTGCGTGTCCAAATTCTTCGCCCCGCTACCGCTGGCACCATGTCTGTCCCCACTGGATCCTCTACCGCCTGAAGTCCCAGAGCTGAAACTACCCCTCTTGGACGATCCCTGACTGGGGTTCCCTGAGGACAATCCATCGTATGACCGACGCCTGGTCTGGCGTATCAAAGTCTCACTTCACCTTTGGCATGCTGCTATTTCATCGCATCGTGCACGCGTGATCTGGACCGAGAGGCTCAAAGCTATCTACCAACCAACCCATCGAGAAACCTCCTTCACGACTTCATCCGCCACCAAATCGGGGCAGAACTGATAACTCCTCGAACTCGTCAGGACTAAATCGGTCATATCGTCTTCGTGAGTGTCTCGAACTCTAGCCTCTCGGGTTTCAACAAAGGCCGGGGCAAACTCGCAGAAAGGCACCCGAACCCGTGCCTAAGTGCGTCGCTCCTAGTCCTCTCATACGCCCACCACTTCCTTGCATTTCAAAAACCAGTTTATCCCGACTCACCCCACCCTGACACCGTGATACCCTCGTCCGTAATCTTCCATGTCATCTAGCCAGATAGCCACCATGGATCCGTGGAGCCATCAAAACCCATCAGCCTCGCGCTCTACGAGCCTGATCAACCGTACTACCAGTGAACCCACTCCTCTCCAATGATCGAGCCAAACGTTCGATAAGATTTTCCTCATAGCTAGGTGCACCTGAGCTTTCAACCGAAGCCTGTTGGGACCTACGTCTACCTCTGGGCGCCATCCGGAAGGAGAACTGTTACCAAGAATCAATGACAGAATCAGTCCCAATGATAAGGTTAGGAAGGTATACAAAACACTGGATGAGTCGCACGGCAATGTACAACCCCAAGGAATTTAGAAACCTAGAGCCTGATAATTGCCGATGTGACCCGACCGATACCCTCCCGTATTTCCCCGGTGGTCCCGTCGTGAAGTCCCCACCGTATAACCCTTAGGAAGATACGTGGGACCTCACCCAAGTGAGGGGAGTAACACCATGTATTAATTTAATACCCACTATACATACATACATATATATATATATATATATATATATATATATATATATATATATATATAAACCCGCGAACAATTATAAATGAGGTCTCATAAAAGTCCAATACGAATATCAGAGCGTTCTAAGAGTATTGTGGATTTAGGGGTACAAGTAGAAATGAATAAGTCCAATACAACAAACACAAATAGATAAATGCAATAGAGTACGACAGCTGTGGCGGGGAGAGCGACGTCAAATCTGGCGCGAATGGGCCCTACGAACTGTCTGGACCTAGGGAACAGATTTAAAACAATAATGTGATAACAAATCCGCTTCATGAGTGGCATACTTATAAGGAAATAACATTTTTATATTTTCAATGGTTCTTCTCTCAAACCTTCCGCTCACTCTTGTAAAGTTCTGCTTAGAAATTATCACAAAACCCAACTTTACCCCAAGTCCAACATATGCAACTACGCCTCCACAAGTAGTCGACACAATGTTAGGAAAAACCATAACTGTGACTGCATTACAACATAAAGCCAAGCACAAAACATGTATAGCCATCAAGTAATAAGATAACTTGAAATGCACCAAAATCATGAGTATTAAAAATGGGCTTATACTATATTTAGAAAAACAACGGCCCATACCACATGCTACCCATCATACAATCGGGCTTGCAGTCGATCTCACGACACCGTGACAACTAATGATCCTGTGGTTACACCCGGCCATCACGTGGCAACCAACAAACCTCATAGACCCTGGCCATCACGGGCAACTAACAAACCCTCCAAGTAGACCCTAGCCACGTGGACAACCAACAAACCCTCCATAATCTACCATCACGTGGCACCTAATAAACCAAACTCCACATCGGCACCTAATAAACCTCCTGGCCGGCCATCATGGCACTAATGTCCTCCTGCAAACTCGACCACTCACGCGCACTAACAAACTCCTCCGAGTGAACTCCACCTCAACATGGTATTCCTTCTAATAAACCTGCAACCTTACCATCACGTGGTAACAATATAACCGTTCCCTTTCTCACATGTACCTTTCCAACAATACCGTATTAGAGTCAGTCCACAAAATCTCAAGATCCACTTTTCTTTTACAATAGTTTTTCAAGATAGTTTACAACCTCAATCCATGTACCCAAAATATTCAAACACCACCGACTCATCCACGAACACAGTGAAACTTTCAAATAGTTAAAATGTTACCTAAATTCACATGAAATAATAACTTATTTATATGAAACCGAAAATCATGTTTGAACTGCAACCAACCATCCGATCGTCAAGATATGCAAAGTATTTAACCCATACGAGATATATCAACATAATACCCCAAATCACGGGGCAGCAGAACCAACTCATCAATATAGACGCCGCCCTCGCTCTCAGATCGCTTCCCTGCTCGCGTGGAGTGCCTGTAATATAGATAAAACTCCACTTAGGCTCTAATAACTGAACCAAAAACTTTAGGATGTCCCGAAGGCCTTAGAATAACTGTTAGAGCTACAAAACCATCTAAATTGAACTCCGACAAGTCCAATTACACCGAGTGCCCTATAGGCCCGATACCCAAACTGGGCCACACCGAGCTGATTTCTCAAATTGAACCGTCCAATACCTCAAAACATCCAATTTCACTAATACAACTTCACTCTTGCCAATTTGACCAATTGGGTACATTTCACCCGACTTCTGCATCACTCCGAAACAACCTAAAAATGGAAAACTAACCAAACGAATGCCCAAAATTTACAAACCACATATCAATGGAAAGCTCAAGAGACCAGGAACTCATCAGTACCATTACTTCTTGGTCCAACAAATGGCAGGTTTAGGTCCCGATCCCACCACACCAACTTTGTTGGCCATGAATCTCCAAACTGGATAATCCTCAAGTAAAAAGTGGACCACGATGAGTTCAGGGGGTCCAAAAATGGTAGAAATGAGCTATGGGGTGGCCTGAAGTGGCCTTAAAACTCCAGTGGTCCGGGCGACAAACCGGCGGGCCGTCCCCCTTCCGCCGCATCCCTGCCGAGGCTCCATTGGGTCGTGAAATCTCACGCCGGCTCTTCTTCCGGCGGCATGACCCAGTCCTGCCAAGGTGTAGCACGGCAGTATTTCTGGCGCTCCTTTTTCCCCAATCTCCCACTGGCCGCAATGGTTCAAATGACCCAACTCGGTCCACAAGTTCGAGAACTTTTCAGTATTTCTGGGAGCTCAAGAGGTGTTTCTCGGGGCCTAGGTTTCCTTTGGCATCGCTGGGTTATGCTTCATAGGGCCTAGGTTCGCTAAAGACTTGAAGACGTTGACCGTTAAACACGCCGTTTGAACATCAAGTTATAACTTTATCCGTAGTCTGATTGACGTCGACCGCCCATGAACCTCGTGACGACGCAGGCCTAAAAGGTGTCTTAGTAACCCCAAAACTATTCATTCTGAAAATTCAACGCTGGTCCATATATCAAGGTTGGTCAAACTCGGTCAAACTTAGTCAAACTTGGTCAAACGTGTTTAAACTCGTAGACATCGTGCGTCATGCTTTTATTTGTAAATGGACTGTAAATGTGTATCGAGCTTGATGGACACCACCGGTGGTAGTTCTTTTGATATGTAAATGATATTTTAATTCTCAAGTATAAGATGTCTACCATACCCATAGGTACCATATCTAGCTTAAAAACAAAAATCGTGCAAAGAGTCCCATATACCTCGCACCTCTAACTCTGGCTCAATCCGCCAATCGGCCTGATCGAATCGGGGCGTGACAATGTCTAACTTCTTCACCCTTTAAAGCATCTCACAAATTTTTAATGGTAAGTGATGATGCCTTTTTTAATCTGGACCGGGCCGGAGCGTGTCGGGTCGTCGGCCGGACTCCGGACCGATGCCGGGTCAGTCTCGCAGCTCTAGATGTGGCCTCTTTCCCGCAAAAAGAACAAGAAAGAAGAAGTGGCTCTGTGGGCTTCGCCCAATCAGCCTCCGATGCCTAAGCTAGCTTCGAGAGAAAAGATAGACCGCTGTAGGCGAATGTGTCATGCATCTTTCACCGATGGGTGGCCTGGTATTTATATGCATATTCCCAATTGAGTGGTAGTAAGGATTCTTTCCTATTGATGAGATATTTTTGCCTTTATCGTGGTTTTAGTAAAGTAGATATTGAAGAAGTAGCTTTATCGAGAATTATCCTCCTTCCTATCAGAGATCCCATTGGATTTGCGTGATAAATTACTTATCTCAAATTATCCCGTTTTCTCATGATATTTAATGGGAGATTTAGTTAGATCTTCACAGATAAGAAGTTATAGTGGATTATTCACTTTCCTATCGCTAAGTTCAACTGATTTGCAGGATATGGGCCTACCAAATCATCCAAGACCCGCCCCGGCCCAAGTGACCGGGCCTCGCTTGGGCCGGCAAAGGGGCCCGGATATCGCACAGCACGCCACTTCGCTCTCAGCAGCGGGCCTCGAGCCCACTTTTCAAACCCTATCAATTGCCCCAAATTGCGGTACCCGGAATGCAAGGGCTGTACCTTTCCGTATCGATTGCACTCCATGGGCCCGTTTTCAGCTGGGTTAGTTAGGGCTTTGTCGCGCTCATATGTCCAGATAATGATGACTTTCTGGGCTTTCACGCTCTTTCCTTCTACTTCTTCAGCTTCCTTATGTTTCTTCAAGAACACCTTCTCGACTCCTTTCGCTCATGCGCCCTCGATCCCGAATCTTTTATTTGCTTTCAAATAGCTCAGACTAATTTCTTTCCTTAGTTCTTCGTTTGAACCCTTTATGAGTCTTTTCACGTTTTCCCGAGATACTTCTTCTGCTTTATTCGACCACAAGGCTTTATCTCTTGGTCTCTTTTTTTACCGATACGACGAGGCGCTAGTTAGCCGGGCCAAGTTTTGTTTTATTACTGGCTTTCATCATGGTCTCAGGTCGCTCTTCTTCTCTCGCGATTGAGGTGACTCTTCAACCGCTACGGCCTGGGCGGATCGGGGTGCCTCCGTCCGTACGGCCAGGGTTGAACTTCGAAACGCCCCAGGCTTCCTTCCCTCGACAAGGGTAAGGAGTAAACCTGATTAAATATCCCGGGGATCGGGACAATTTCAACCGTTGCCCAAAGACGCTTTAAATGTGGGGCCTAGCAAGGTCGGTCCCTCATATGGGGCCACCTTTGCTAGACGTTATCGACCTCCTTTGGTGTTCGGTGTGGTCCTCAACGCTGACCTTCTATGTAGTTTTCGTGCCTAAGACGGGTGTGCTTCTTTGAAGTGGCTCGATAATGGTCATCATTTTCCTTTCAGATCCTTCATAAAAGGGGCTTACAAGACTTCAATGTTCATTCTTCAACTCTCACTCTAATCTGGCAGTATTTAGTTGGCTTGTTGGTCTTCTTTAGGGATAGGGGATTTGGTGTCCCTAGTATATCTTTGTTTCTTTATCTTTTTAGCGCGAAGGAAACCAATAGGCTTCCTATTTTTCCTGTGCGCTCTGGTGTCTCTTCTCGTGATTTACGATCTTTTCCACAAGCTTTGGAAGTGATGCTACTTTGTTAGTGGCCGCACTGGGGGAATATGACCCCTGACAAGGACGACACCTCATGCCCGACGTTTGAGCACCCTCGAGAATCTACGTAGTGTTCGCGGTTTTCGCATAATCTTACAATATCGGGTATTTCCGACTCTCAGACCATCTACTTGCCTTCAGCGCCGACCTGGTCCCCGCCGAGGATAACGTCATAGCACTGGCACTGGCTAAATGCCCCCTTCGCCCTACGCTGAGCTCGAACAAGCTCTGATATTCTGCCCTTCAGCTTCGAGGTCACCCGCACGTTCAGGCCTCGCTTCTCCACCATGAAAATCTCTCTCCCCATCGGGCCTCCGCCGCTAAACCCACTAAGGGGGAGCTTCGGCTCTGCGGAGACGCCGTCCCTAAGCCCCGGAGCGTGAAACGGAAACCCCGACTTCGCTGAGAAAGACTACCGCTGTCAAGGTTCAAATCGGGGCGCCTTCCTCTCTCCGTCTACCCATGTCCGTGTTTTTCCGAGCAAGCGTTGTCACCTCCTACCGAGGTTCCTAGTCTTGAGCCTCGCAGCCTCGCCCCGGGTCCGGCCGCGAAGGCAAAAGGTCCCCGTAGCCATGGAGCACCGCTGGCAATCATGCCCATCATCACTGAATCCGCCGCTAAGAGTGTCGTTCACCACCTTCTTCGAAGGCGGAAGAGTTGAAGAGGAAGGACTTCGAAACTGGCGGTGATGATGATTCCTTGCTTCTCGATGCCGAACTTGCGGCTAGCGCGGTCTCGTCCATTCTCAAGGATTCTGACCTCAAGAGGTCGAAAGACAGCGGGGCTGATTCCAGGCTTTGGCCCTATCCCTCTAGTGTGGGGTCGCTCCTCGTACCTTTCCATACCTTGTAAGTCCGATTTCCTAAATTTTTAGCTGAAAGTGTTGATCTGTGCTGGATATTGACTTGACGCTTAATGGGTGGCTACTTCATTTGAAGAGTTTACTGTGCCGCCCGGCTTCTTACAGAGTTGTGGCTTCCTTACATCCGAGCGGACTACTAGATCCAGGCAACTGATGAACCCAGGAGGCAAGGAAGCTTAAATCGATTTGAAGCATACCTCACGAAGACGTGGTTTGGCCGAGGGCAAGAGGATGAGGCCCAAACGCTTGAGAGCGCCGAAGACGAAGCCTGGAGGTTCGATGAACTGCGGCCGTACAAAATGACTTGCTGTAGGCCGTGGTGGGCTGCGCTGGCCCAGCATGAGCTCGCATGGTTGTGGATGAGCTTCTTACATCCTAGGGTGAGCTACGGGAATCTAAAGAAGAGCTTCGTGCGGCCAAAGATGAACTACGCAATAAGACAATACTGATTCGGCCTCACTGTGGAGGTTTCGAGAGGTCAGAACTTAGCGGAACGCCCGACCGAAGGAAAGTGTCGTGGATCGCGCTGACCACACAAATAAACTGGTCGTCGAGGGACAGTTATAGGGAGATCGAGGACCTAGCCGCACCCGCCTCAAGGCTCGTCAAGAGAGGGCCGGGCTAACGCCCATCCGTGCTCTGACTTCAACTCGACCTCCCTAAAGGACAAGGAGGGGCAGAGGAGTCTCTCTCTGCGGACTATTCTGGAGAGACGGATATCCCTGTTGAGGCCCACTCCCCTTCTTCACCTTCTGCCCCTTCTTCCGATGTATAATTTTCTGCGTATAGATGAATGTGGCCTTTTTTCTTAATGAATACTCATTTTTTACCACCTTTGTCTCTACTTGTGCTCTTCGCGCTATTCTGCATGAACCACTTTCGGGCCGCATAGTCTGGATCCAAGCTGCTCAGTCGTGACAACCCTTTGGGCTGCATGGGTTGAGTTGAGCAGTTGAGTATTTCCACCGAGAGGTATTTGGCCCCGGGCGCCGAGGCCTTGCGTACGAACTCCGCCCTGATCCGATCATGCCTGAAAGAAGACGTCCCGAGTCAGCAGAACAGCTCTTCGAATCCGAGCGACAAGCCTGGGCGGGCCGGAAGTCCTAAGCAATTGGCCTAGGGTCGCATACCGCTGCAGTGGTTTGTCCACCAAAGTGAACCACCGGGCTCCGAGCCGCCGAGGCCTTGTCGTCATATATAGCCCGAGCCACCGACCCCAGCCGCATGACCCGTGCATGCGAGTCGAGCTCCGTCAAAGTGAGCCACTGGGTCTCGGCGCCGAGGCCTATCACATATAGCCCGAGCCGATCCGACCCCAGCCGCATGGCCCCAGGCGCAGTAGCTGAGCCTGCTGGCAAAGTGAGCTACCGGGTCTGCCGAGGCCTTGTTACGATATAGCTCGAAATGACTGACTCCCAGTCGCCCGGGCCTCGCGGCAGAGAGTCGAACTCACAAAGTGAGCCACTGGGCCCGGCGCCGAGGGCCTTTGTCAGTCATAGGGCCCGAGCCGATTCGACTCCTGTGGCCGCCCGTCTCGTGCGCAGTACCGAACTCACAAAGTGATCTCCACTCGGGCTCGGGCTGAGGCCTTGTCACGATATAACCCGAGCCGATCCGACTCCCAGCCGCCCGGGCCCAGCGTAGCCTAACCCGCCAAAGTGAGCTACTGGCCCCGGCCGAGGTCTTGTTACGATATACCTGAGCCGATCCACTCTAGGCCACGTGGCCCGTGCAGCCTGCCTCACAAAGGGAGCCACGCTCCAGGCCAAGGCCTGGCACAGATAAATGAAATGACCGAATTCTAGGGTCGCATGGCCTCGCGGATACCGAGGTCACATAAGTTAACCGAGGTGAACGGATCGCCTCTCGAGCCGGTGTGGGCCCAGACGATCTCCGAGGCTTCCACGCCTTCGGACCGCCCCGCCTCTCGGGGGATCTCCTCGTCGCTTCCGCCGGCCCGCTCCCGCCGTCGTCGGGGCCTCGCTTTTTCTTATAGGTTGAGGAGCCTTTCGATATGAGGGCTTCCTCACACATACTTCTCCGCTTTAGCGAGCACCTCGACCATGCTTGCCTTAGGGTTTTTTGAGAGGGAAAACATCAAGTCTTTCTCGACCGCACTTAATCCAAACATGAAGTATGATTGCGAACTTCGTCAGAGTACCACCTTCGTAGACTCCAGATTTAACCTCCGACATAGGACTCAAGCTCGCGAGCTCGCTTGATGTTAGCGTATGATAGCTTGGCTTTTCAGATGTTCTAGCTCCATTGAGTCGGGAGACTAACGAATGGATGTACCAACAGAAATCGACATGAGGGCGAGCCCATGAACTGCCAAGGCTGGGCCTTTTAGTGTGATAGCGAAAGCTCTGCATCGCATAGGGTCTTGATACCCATGCAACTCCATTTGGTTTTTATAAGTGTTGAGATGATCGACGGGATCTCTAATACCATCGAACGCTCCACTGCACTCTCGGCTTTGTCAGAAGAGGGAAGTGAGCACCCTACCGGAACGATGATTCGCTCCTGGCTGCACTAAGGTGTCCATGGTGTCAAGCGCCCTCTTACTACTTCCTTACACTACTGCAGCTCTCTGAGGCTCTTGGAACCTCACCCCATGCGATTTCCTCAAGCTCTCCCGTCCCACGCCGAGGGTGGCGGTCCTTCGCTCCCATGCCCCGGTGTCATTTCGTCGCCTCCCCCAGGGCTAGACGTGGCACGTGTCCCTGCCCGCAGATTCCCCGTCGCTTCGCCCCCAGAGTGCCGAGATTGTGTCGTCCTCCATGAGGGGAATGTTATGGCCTCTTGAGTCCTGGTCGCGCCTCGCGGTCGCAGACTGGCCCGTGAGTTGTTCTAACTCTTCTACCGTACGCCGATTGGTGTGAGGCGAAGTGCCTCCACTGGCCCATGGGCCCCAGATTGGCCTTAACGCGCCGGAGGCCTACTGCTTGTATCGCCTCTCGGCGGGGTCCCGCATCCTTGATGGATTACGCTTGCTCTCGCCAGGTTCGTGGTTGATACCACGCAATCGGAATGACGCCTTTACTCAGAAGGAACTGCCGTCTTCAGACGGCGCCAACCGATGATGCCTTTTTCAACCAGAACTAGGCGAGCGTGCCGGGCCGTCGGCTGGACTCGACCGATGCCGGGCGGTCTGTGCTCCGGATGTGACTTTCTCGCAAAAAGAACAAAGTGAGCAAGGCCTAGGCTTCGCCGTAATGGGCCTCGATGCTTCAAGTCGCTTTATGAAAGAAAAGATAGACTGCCAGAGGAGTTTAATGTGTTGCGACCTTCACCGATGGGGTGGCCTGGTATTTATAGTGTTTATTATTCCCAATTGGAGGGTAGTAAGTGATTCTTTCCTATCGATGAGATATTTCTCATTTTTATCTGACTTTTTTAGTAAGAGATATTGAAGGAGTAGTTTATTGAGAAATTATCCTCCTTCCTTATTGGTGAGATCGACGATTTGGGATAAATTACTTATCTGAATTATCTGAACTTCTCGATGAGATTTAATTGGACATTTAAGTTAGATTCATAGGATAAGAAGTTATAGAGGATTATTCTACTTTATATAGTATTCATCAGATTTGCGAGGATATTCCAAATTATCGAAGACCCGACCTTTGGGCCCTAGCGGTTGGGCCTTCGTTTTGAAATTTGTATGAAGGGCTACGGATATTACGTAGGCACGCCACTTCTTTGGGCTTGGCGGGGAGTGGGCCTTGAGCCCATTTTCAAACCACATCAGTAGATAATCTTCCGTCATGGATTTTCATATAAATCGATTTTAATTGTGGGTTTTTGCAATACGATTCCTAACCGATCTACCAATACCACTTCTTAGGAAGTTAAAAGAGTAAAATAAAATACATGTACACCTTGATACCAAGAATAAGAATAAAATAACAACTTTCAAAAAAAAAAAAGAACACTAAATATAATGTGAAAAAACTTTCCAAATAAAAGTAGAAAATATATAAAAAAAGCGTTATTGCATGGTAATAGAATTTAGATATAAATATAAATCTTCCCTACTTTCTTTATTGCTGAAAATTAGCTCATTTTTCAAACACTTCAGCCTCTTGGACTAATATATGGGCTCATCTAGTTGGATAAAATTATATTAACCAAAGCAAGTAGATTTGTTTGGAAGTTGTTACCAAATAGTTTGCATATATTTGACAAGTTTTTATAAAACAAAATTTTGAGAATCGAGTTATTTTTTTAAATAAATATATAATGATTTTACTTATTTATTTTTCAACAATGATCCTGAACTATTAAAATTGAGTTAACATTAATTTTATTTTTGATTTTTTAATTTTCCTTTACATTTTCTTCTGAGTTTTCCGAATCCCTTAAATTTTAAAGGAAACATACATAGATTTGCTATCAACTAACACTTAATAGTATTAATTTTGAAATAAAATTTTATAATATCCTTAAGAATGTCGAAAAGTGGATTAAGATTTTGGAAAAGCACATGGCAGAATTTTCCTAAAAGGTGGCAAACGATGATTGACAATTGGCCACATCTCAAATGGTAAAGAAGAAGGAAATGTTGAGACTTACCTGATTAGGCGTGGAAATTAAGAAGCGGTAATGGAAGGAGTGAATGGGGAATCCGCAGATGGTAGCTTCCTGCAGTCTATACATCCCGAAGCCTAAAAGATTGAAGTAAAGGATGTCAAGTTAAAATCACTGCTTAAGTAACGGTAATAGATGAGTACTACTTTTCTTTTTTAATATTAACTCTAAATCAAAGTGCTTTTTATTTGCTCTGCAGGACTTAAACATGGATTTTGGTATCATCGAATATATGTAAGATGGTTGAAATATCTCGCTATTAACTAATAGTCTCAATTTAAAACCTAGAAATAAAGCTAGTCCTTCACACTCCTTAAATTATTTGAGCGAAATCTAGAAGTTGGATGGTGACTAGCTATTAAAATACACAAATTTTAAGGGGATCTCCAAATAGCCAGAGGCAGGCCCACCCTGATGCGTAAGTTTCACGCCTGTAGTCACCTTGATAGGCCCATTATGTATTTTATATAATATGTATTATATATTATGTAATTCTATATATAATATATTTTAATAAAAAATTTATTATATAATTAAATATAGATACAATTTAAATTTAGTTGATCATTAAAAAACAAAAAAAAATTACAATTCTTGGACTTGCAGAAGCTGTCAATCTATCTTTGGGCCCGGTATGTTGTATCAAAATAAAAAATTAAAAAAAATATATCATATTAAAAATAAATAAATAAGAAATGAAACTGATATCTATGTATTTCGTCTTCCCTAGCGGGAAGTAAAACTGCCTTGTAGGCATCTCCTTGCGATCCTTCATTTCCTTCCTAAGGATTCGTATAGTTGGATTTTGAAGCCCAAAGAAAAGAAAGAATCTTTATTGACCACTGGTCAAGGTACAATACAGCGAAGAGATGATCACCCGAGAAAATGGAAGGGATTAGATCTTTGTATCTATGGAACCGGCCTGTAAGAAAACCTGAAAACCCTTCCCCTTAACCTCTGCCGTCGTAGTCAGCCAAAACATCCGTAGGCTTCTGTTTTCACGCCATGGATTCCAAAACCACCAGAAACAAAACCCCTCTAGCCTCCAGATCAAAGATCTCAAAGAGTTGAGAATCTCAACCCTAATACATAGGTCCGAGCCACAGTTTGAAGAAAATATCAATTCTCGGGGTGAGATGGAGCAGATTGGCCGGAGATAGTGTTGGAAGATGCGAGAAGCCGATGGACCTTTATCGGGTATGGGGAGAGTTCCTCGTTTAGTTGAGGGCTTTGAGAGACTCCTCGAGGGCGAGTATGGATCAAAGATAACATGACGGCGTGTAAAGAACCGGGCACTGGAGGTCGTGATCTTTTATTAGCTATACAGGAGAATTAGGTTTCTTCATCGCTTGCTTTTTTGATCAAATTCCAGGACATTTCAACGCTTGTACCCAAGTAAGAGTACCACCATTGATTCTGATGTAGGTGATATTGATGTGCGGTCAATTAGGTTGGAGGAGAATTTGTTGAGTCTCGGAAGCGTAATTGGCAAAGAGCTAAGTGTAAACATGGCGGTCGGAGGCAAAGAGATGTCTCAGCTCGAAATAACAAAAAATTTACAGTCTGGCAGCCAGGTGTTCGATCACCTCATCCTCGTCATCTGCACTTGCATGGCTTGATAAGAGATCGCAGAGAAAAAGCATCACAACGTGTAGCTAATTCCAAAGTTGAAGAATACAAGGAGGAGAATCGATTGAGAAAATGAATTTTGGGTAAAGCTGATTAAGGAAGTAAGGATTATGAGTGTGAAAGAAGTCTGCTTCCAAGGTTTTTGCATGCAGACCCAGAAGCTTTGGGTGGTCCACGCGAAGGCTATTATTATCTTTGGAGCTTTGGGCCCATGCGGGGAAGAGGAAGGTGCCACACTTGTCTGAGGAAGGGAGCATTCGATGTTTTGACATTTTTGATCTTAATCTCCATATTGCTCCTACGAGAAGGTGATCAGAGTGGTTCAGAAACATTCTTTGGAACTAGAAGAAGGAGGAGCTCATCAGGCATGGTCGATCTTGGGTGGTGTAACCTCTAGCCGAAGAATGGTCCCGATCCACCATCTCAGTGCAGAACTGATTTGGTGGATTTTATTACAGACAGGCTTATAGCACGACCCATGTAGCAAATAAAGTTTCCCTTTGCTGGTAATAGCTTTTAGGTTGCAGTTATATTAAAGTTTCCCTACCTGTCTTTTGATCCTGCAAAAATCTCGAATTTGAGGCTTTGAGACTGTAACTTAGAATTTTTTTTTCTTGGGTGGTCGGTCTTCTTTGTTGATTAATATAAGCTGAGGAGCCATAATCTCTTTGTTGTGTTGCTATGATTGAATTTCCTGAGTGTTGAGAAATGGTGTGGGGATTGGAGTGATTTTTAGATATTATGACTGTAGACTTAGTAGCAAAGTTGGAGTAGGAAGTGAATAAATTTTTAGGAGGAATTTGTAAGTTGATTGATGACTCTCCCGAGAAATCAAAAAGATAGGAAGAATTTTGAAGGTGGTTGTTTAGTCACTACACTATCTCACTACTTCTTCATGCTATTTTAGTCTTTTGCTTCTTTCTTGGTAGTTAGTTAGGAAAATTGTTGCTTTGTTGATAAGTAACATACATATATATATATATATATATATATATATATATATATATATATATATATATATATATATATATCTCTCCTCTCTATCTCTCTCTCTCCTCTATCATCAGCTCTGTCAGTGTCACTGTTGATCTGACATAATCTTCTTGTGCGAGAGAGGGAGGGGCCCGACTTACACAGGCTCTGGCGTTGTTAGAGTTAGAGCGAGCTATTTTCAATGGCGACTTTGCAAAAGCAAGCAAGCAGCGTGCCTCTCTACTCTCTACTTTGGTTGTTGTTTTATTTTTGATTTTTCTTACTTCACACTTCTCTGCTACTTGGTCGTGGATGAATAAAAATCTTCTTGAAATCGAATCAAATTTGAGGAACTTTCCATAAACTCTCGGAAAAAAAAAAAGGAGGTTCATTTTCAGCTTTTTTCTCTTTTTTGTTTGATAATTTAATGTATTCAAAAAAGTGTAAAGAAATCATTTTAATCTCTTCCCTTTAGGAAGTTGACATAACCTTTAAAGATAATAAGTTATTATGAAATCAACCTTAATTGAGCATAGGGGCTCATCCTTCATGCAACTAACCTAAACTAGCTTGTTTGGGGACACGGTTGTTAAAAGTAGCGATTTCTCTGACAATTTTTTCTTTTCTTTGAAATTTGTTCGAAGCATGTTTCCCATAATGACTTCGTAAGAATAAGATGCCTTTATTTATTTTACTTGTTAAAAATGTTATGAGAAACATGAAAATGAATTCTTTGATACTCATTAGTTTGTTTATCAAAATATGTTCGTTAATAAACTATTTCCAAAACATTTGGTAACAAGCCCTCAAAAAATTATAAAAAAAGAAAGTAGGAGTTGGATGATAGATTCGAGAACAAATGGATCAATCATCAAGATATGTAATGGTGTCGATGCCCATTACCTTGAGGAAAAATGAAAATGACATTAACAATCGTTTACAATCCATACAAATGGAAATCGAAATCTTGATCATATAAAGTTAGATTAATTATTCTCATTCATTGAAGTTGAAAGACTCTAATGGGCCCCAATACGGGCTTAGTGGGCCTTCATAAGCGAGTAGTATTCTGTATATGACCACCCCAGTTACGCACCACGTAGTGCGTTAGATGAAGTTGAATCTAATTCCATGAATTTGCATAAGCCAAAGTTTTTCCTTCTCTAGAGAGTAGAGACTCTCTCTCTCTCTCTCAATTCTCAATCCTCACTTCTCAATTCTCAATTCTCAATTCTCAATTCTGGCTTCAAATTGAAGCAAAACTCAGAAAACTCAATCCATCAATGGACCCATATCTTGATTCTGATACTCATTACCCATAGTAGCATCATCCCCTACAATTTCATCATCACCTCCCAAATCCTAATCCAGACTCTAGCCCTAACCTTAGTCTACAAAATCCTTATTCGTTTTTTAACTGTTCTTGGCCAGATTTAAGAAGGATCAGGCTTCAAGGCCTCTAGTCTAGTGTTGACTCATACTCCTCCCTCAACTCTCATGAAACACTTCTTATATGGGCTATCATGAAGCCACGTGGCACACCTCATTTTACAACGGCTTCCTCTCTCACTTTTGTCGTGGAGTGCCTCGGGCCCCCATTACTAGAGTTGGGAACTGACCCCATTGGGTATCATGCGATTGCTTGTTGTTTAATTTGTTTTGAATGTTATCCCATGCTTTTGCGCAGGCGTAGATTGAGAACTCAGTGAGGACTACGGTGGATGGTGATTTGACTCATGACTGTGGTTTCGATATTATAAATGTTGGGAAACAAGCGGTGTTGAGCTTTAATTTACTAAAGTGTAAGTTACGATTAGCGTGGCAAATCTAATAAATTAGAAGAGGTTAGAGTGTCGAGCATATTTGGTTGACGAAATTGCAGGAAAAAAGGAGGAGTGGCGAGCCTATCCCCAATTCATTATTTAAGCAGTTTGTGAGGTTTTCATATTTTTAGATACTTTGTCTCTTTATCCCTACTTTTGATTTTAGTCCTAATTTGTGTATTAGCCTATACATATAACATGATTGGTCTGACCACAGGAGGAATTTTTTTTATTTATATGTTACCTTCTTATTTTGTATCTTTATTCTTTCATTGTAAAACCAAATATGAGAAAATCATTTTTCTTAACATTTTTTCTTCCCTTGCACTTTCTAGGAACCAAATATAAAATAAGGCTTCCTAAACGCGCCTTATCCTTTATATAATGTGGTTTCAAGCCGGCCTTCATCTCGACAAAGTAAAAAATAAAAACCCGTCTGGGACAATTGAACAAATTTTCCATTTCTACATTCTTTATATCTTCTCATGGAAACGTCTGGAGGCCAGAATCGAGAACATGGCCCTTCATATTCTCATATCCGTGAGTGCCGTGTCATTTTGCCATCAAACCTTGTGATTATGTGCAATAAGCACATATACAGAAGCAAAGACTCCTGCACAATGTCCTTTTGAAGAACCATTAGAGCCACCCTTGACATGTACCCTTTGTACAAACTAGTAAACAACATTCCTCAAATGTAGCCAACCTAGGAAAAAATTAGAGCAGTTGCACTTTTGCTTACTATTTTAGGCCACACAACACAGGTGACGTTTAAAAGCAAACAACCATCCAAATATTTTAACAAGTATTGCCTCCCTGTTCACCCTTTTAGATAAATAATGTCTAGCCTACCTTTCTTGAGTCGTTGCTATAAAGCTGATTTGTGCTTTCTGGAGCCATGTTTTTTGTATAACTCGAATGCGTTTAAATACATATTTGGCTTCGTCATACTTCATGGATGTTAATTTCATTATGGCACCATGTGGATCGAATACATTATTGAAAACAACATAATCTTGAAAGTTGTTAGCACGCGTTGAAGCACTTATGTGTACAATTTTTTCTTGTATAATTTGCATCATAGAGGTAAAGACAAGCTGATTGGTGGCTAACTTTACCTTGAAATATATAGATCAGAGTTTGCCCAAGAGTATGCTTATCAAAAACGTGTGTGATAGTGCAATGTTTTGAGTATATGTTGGAGGAATGTGGCACTCATTGTCGAATTAACCTTCCTTGTTGGCATTGCAAACATTAAGAAAAACCTTTTTGGTTAACTCATGAGAGCCTCAGAAAAATAAACGAGTAAATAAATGTAGACCTCCAGATACTTGAGCCTCAAAGTCTAGCTACGTTCACCATAGTTTTGCTGAAGTAAACTTCAGATCTGTTCTTAGCCTGAGTCTCCTGCCAAAGGCTGAATTACCCATGATTCCAGCATTTTTTTATATGCTCTTTGAACTGTTATCAATAACAATTTTAAAAAATTTGTATCCATATTGCTAATGAACCCTTGATGTGGTTCTACTTTGTTTTCTTTTTTCTTTTTTTGAACAAATACCATGCGAATTAAACATAAAACATCTCAGATATAAAACATTTTATATATGAAATACAAACCTAATAAATCTCAATTAAAAAGTAAAAAACCCTACTCAAGCTCCAATTAGAAAGAAATGAAGAAAAAAAAAACAATGGAAGATGTTTTCCAAACTAATTTATAATGTCATTTACATTTCTGACATGGTAGAAAGCAAGAGAGCATATATCAGAAAAAGTGTTATAAATTATAAGGCAATATTGAATTGAATGGGTGAAGATTTAGATGGTAAGAACAAAAATATATAAGATTGAAATTTAATTTTTTTTTTTTAAATGATAATGCCACTATAGGCATTTTAATTTTGAAAACATAAAAATTAAAACTAATAAATAAATATTAATATTGGATAGATTATATATATATATATACTACTATATATATATATATATATATATATATTTGAATTTTGATCTTAATAAATTTTCTTTTCCCACCACGAGGTTTGTTTTTATTAGAATTTTGAAAAAATATTATTATCATTTTTTATTGTTAATGACATATTCCGGATCTACTGTATTCCCTCAAATCAGCCATGTGTAGTTAGACACCAATCACCATATTCAAATCTACATTTGTAGTATTCTCTTTTAGTTGCTAAGATCAACTAATTCTTATGCCATAATTAACTATATGTCTCCCATTATCATTTCTTCATTGTTATCCACCTCCATCAACCCACTTGTCAAGTCGCCACAAGAGGGGGTGCCTAGGATAACAGAGCGGAGTTATTTTGAATTCCGAATCACGTCATGTTTTGATAAGGTTTGATTTGCTAAACTGCCCGTTGCCAACCCTAGGCACCCTGTTCAAACGGTGCTGATCATATTATCACAAAGCGAAGTGCTGCAATGATAAATTCCTCTTTATGATTAATGTTCTGCCATAATGTTGATAAAACACAAACTCCTCTTTATGAATTATTTTTCGATGATGGTTTTAGTTTTTAGTTTATCCTTTTAATTAACCATCATTATCATTATCTTTGACCGAGGACCGTTTCTCATGCCTTATATACCATATTTAAACTGACAAATTTACAAACATTTCCAATATCTATTTCAATCATGTCTTGTTGAAAGTATATATAGAAAAGATCAAAACACTTCTTCGTTTTACTTAGCAAACAATGATCACCAGATTCATTTTGTGATAAGAGAATCAAGATTATAAACTTTCCCTTGGCCCTAAACAAAATGTAACATGCGATTCCTTTTATGATGAAAAAACAAATGAACACTGTGAGAAAACATTTGCTTATGCAAAAATGCTTCCATGATCTTACTTATTTAAGGCTAATCTTGGAATTAAATTAACCCATAAATCTATAATATACCTTAAATCTTATAATATTGACTTAAACCTCATATTGGTATTAATAAAAACATCACTCATCTATGTCATCTTGGAATGCTTAGAGTTTATCGTATTAGTGTGTGAAAGTCTTCAACTCTATAATTAAGCAACTCAGTGAGAGGTAACATGGTAGGAGGTTGCCATGATAAGCGATTCACTTGATTCCTTGATAATCTATATGCAACCACTCATATTAAATATGAAATATATTTTCGTCATATTCTTGTCATCTTATTTTTCTAATTATGGAAACACTTGATTTTGTTTATGGAGCAGGACCTTCCCTCCAACTTGTTAGGATCTGTCTATCCTCTATTCATGTTTCTTCTTCTACTTTTTTGTGATAAGGACTTATGCATATTTTGTCTCATAAGCTTTTTCTAGTCTCTTCATTAATCAAGTTTTTTTACAACCTCCATAGATAATGCACCATTTAGGAATAATTTACTAATAATAGTCACAACAAAAGTTTCCCAAATTATTGGAAGAAAGAAATAGATAGTATATCACCATCCATGACCATTTCAGTTAACTAATTAACAATAATAGTCTATATAAAGCATTAAGTTAATCTATCATTAATCTTCTTCCTCTTTAACTTTATGTTCATCGACTCTTTGACAAGAAATTTTTATTCCTAATTGTTTTTTATTTAAACCCTATCTCTAATTTCTTCAAAATATTATACCAATTTGTTTTAATTGCCTCGTGGTGACATGAGGATGTATTAATTGTTAAATAAATATCAATCCAGCAACAACAGATAAAATGATTAGTAGATGTAGCTGCGAGGATGGGCGCGACAAAGATGATCGATGAAGAGTTGTACTTGTAAACAATATGGGATGCGGAGTGATCTAAAGGCAAATGTCGGGGGCGGGTGTGTATAACGTCGCCAGGAATTATTTCCCCATGATCCACTTAGTCCTTGAGCAGGAGGTGCAGATGAGCAATGAGGAGGAGGCGAGTGCGAGTAGAGAGGAAAATAGGATAAAGAGTAGTCTTAGGCTTTGGAATTTATAGGCAACGATGGTGTAGTAGCATTCTTGATGCAGTATTTATAACGGATGTTTTTTGAATTCAATTATAGCAGCACAAAACTGATTTGATTAATTGGGACAGAAACTGAATGTGTCCCCGGTTTATGCGCGAGAAGGGGGTGGACTGGTGTGGCCCCATCACTGGCGTGAGGCCTCCTCTTTTCTCAATTCATGTATAAGGCCATAATGGGTTTTAATATATAAACTCAAAAAAAACCTTGTCTTTGTTCCATGTGGGACATAACTTTTTATTTTTGTTTTTATTAAAAAAAACTCATTGTTTCTGTGATAGAATTCATTGCTATATAGGCAATTGGCTTTTGTTCATCTTATACAATTCCAAATTAGAAATACCATTATGTCTAACTTTTTCACCCTTTAAAGCATCTCACAAATTTTTAATGGTAAGAAAATCTTCCATCATGGTTTTTCATATAAATCCAATTTTAATTAATGAGTTTTTTACCATGCATATTCCTAACCAATCTCTAATACCACTTCTTAGGAAGTTAAAAAGAGTAAAAATAAAATACATGTACACATTGATACCAAGAATAAGAATAAAATAACAACTTTCAACAAAAAAAAAAGAACTAAATATAATGTGAAAAACTTGATAAAAGTAGAAATATAGAAAAGAGTTATTGCATGGTAATAGAATTTAGATATAAATATAAATCTTCCCTACTTTCTTTGTACTTTCAAAAATTAGTTACATTTTTCAAACACTTTATTTACTCTTTCGGACTAATATATGGGCTCATCTAGTTGGATAAAATTAAGTCGCTTAAGCAAGTAGATTTGTTTGGAAGTTGTTGTTACCAAATAGTTTATATATTTGACAAGTTTTTATAAAACAAAATTTTGAGAATCGAGTTATTTTTTTTAAAATAAATATATAATGATTTTACTTATTTATTTTTCAAACAATGATCACAAACTATTAAAAATTGAGTTAACATTAATTTTATTTTTTGATTTTTTTTAATTTTCCTTTCTATTTTCTTTACAGAGTTTTTCCCCGTCCCTTAAATTTTAAGGAAAACATACATAGATTTGCTATCAACTAACATAATTATTAATTTTGAAATAAAATTTTATAATATCCTTAAGAATGTATCGATAAGTGGATTAAGATTTTTGGAAAACTAAGAAAGCAGTAATGGAAGGAGTGAATGGGAATCACCGATGATGGCTTCATGGTCATGCACTTGGAAAGCTAAAAGGTGGGGGAAATGGGGATGTCATGTTAAAATCACTACTTGGTAACGGTAATAGATGGTACCTACTTTTCTTTTTTTTTTAATATTAACTTTCTAAATCAAATCGTAGCATTTACTCTTGCAAGGACTTAAACATGGATTTTTGGTATCATCGAATATATATGTAAGATGGTTGAAATATCTCATGATTTAACTAATAGTCTCAAATTTAAAACCTAGAAATAAAGCTAATAGTCCCTTCACACTCAACTATTTGAGCCAAATCTCGAAGTTGGATGGTAGCTATTTATTAAAATACACAAATTTTAAGGGGATCTCCAAATAGCCAAACACGAGCCCGCCCAGATGCCTTAGTATTTCACGCCCACCATGAGTCCTTGATAGGCCCAAATTATGTATTTTATATAATATACATTATCTGTGTATAATTCTATCTAATACTATATTTTATTAAAATTTATTATATAAGTTAAATATAGATCTGATTTAGAATTAGTTGATGCATTAAAAAACAAAAAAAAAAAAAAAGATTTTAATTCTTGGACTTGCGAAGTAGATTCGTCTATCTTGGGCACATTATGTTTGTATCAAAATAAAAATTAAAAAAAAATCATAATTAAAAAATAAATAAATAAAGAAATGCAAACTGATATCTATATATGTATGCCTCGTCTTCTGGCGGGAAGTAAAACGCCTTGTGGAAAATAATCTCCTTGCGATCCTTCATTTCCTTCTAAGGATTCATCATGATTGCTTGGAAGCTAATGCTATATTGACGAATCAAGGGTACGCACAGAGATCACGAGAGAAAATGAAAGGGTTCGATCTTCTATCTATGGAACCCACCTCCATAAAGAAAACCTAAGCGCTTCCCAAGCAACCCACTCTGTTCGCGAATCCAGCCAAAAATATCCGTAGACTTCTGTTTTCACGCCATGGATTCCAAAACCAGAAACAAAAACCCCTCTAGCCTCCCACAAAGACCTCGAGTTGAATCTCGACCACAATCCCTCAGGTCAAGCCACAGTTTGAAGAAAATATCAAATTCTCAGGGGTGAGATGGGCAGTTGGCGGAGATAAATTTGTTGGAAGATGCCGAAGCTTGATGGACCTTTATCGGGTATGGGAGAGTTCCTCGTTTAGTTGAGGCTTTTGAGAGACTCCTCAAAGGACGGTATTATGGATCAAAAAGATAACTACAACGGAGAGTATGCAAGACAGGCTTTTGGGTGATCTTTTATTAACTGGAGAACAGTTCTCTTCACAGCGCTTTCGGTAAAGTCAGACATTTCAACGCTTGTACCCATGTAAGTCAGTCCCCTCCCTCTCTGCCATAAGAAGATTATATGTATGTCTGTGCAACAAATTTCCCCAACTAACTACCAAGAAAAATAAATCAATGAAGAAGTGAGTGAGATGGTAGGTAGGTACTAGGTAGGTAAATGACTAAACAACCACCTTCGGCCTTCCCATCTTTTGATTTCTGGAGAGTCATCAATCAACCCACAACCCTCTTTAAAAATTTATTCACTTTCTACTCCAGCTTTGATGCGAGTCTACGGTCGAGAATATACAAAAATCACTCAATCTCCGCACCATTTCTGACACGGAAATTCAATCATAGCAAACACAAGCACGGGCCCCAGAGGCCACTTTTATTTTCATAACGATGAAACAATATATGCGATACTCTGCCTACCTATTGGCGTTAGAATTAAAAATTTTCGATTCTGAGTTTCAAAGCCTCGAATTTGAGATTTTACGGGATCAAAAGACGGGTAGGTATATGAGGTGGGGTATTTGAGTAGTATAGCACTAACCTAAAAGCTATTACCGGCAAGGAAACTTTATTTGCTACATGGAGTCGTGCTATAAGCACATGCGTAATAAAATCCTGCAAATTGTACATTACACGAGATGGTGGATTGGGACCATTCTTCTCAGTTAGAGGTTACACCACCATCACTAACTCATACTCACCCAGTAAGTTCCTCCTCCTCTAAAGTCTAAAGCACCAAGCCTTGAACCCACCACCTTCTTGAGGAAGCGGTATGGAAATTAAGATAAAAATGTCCAAAACATCAGGCTCCCTACGTACAAGTGTGCCTCCTTCCTCTTCCTCTTCCTCTTTGCATGCAGTTTCAAAGCTCCCGGCATAATAAATAATAATGTGCCCTCTTGTGACCACCCAAAGCTTGTCCGGATGCAAAACCTTGAAGCGAGACCCCACCGCCCAATAATCCAGCCTCCTCCACTTTAACTAGCTCACTCCGGTTGCCTTCTCAATTGGACTCTCCTCCTTTTATTCTTGACTTTGGAATTAGCTTTGCCATCGGTGTAGATGCTTTTCCGCATCTTAACATTTTGATGCAAGTGCAAATGGCTCAGCAACCAGAAATGAGTCCCACTTCTTCTTTGCACTTGTAAATTCTTTTGTTATTTAGAGAGTGCACCCCCGCACTTCTTGTCTTAGAATCCCAGCTTCATAAGGCTCACACTTAGCTCTCTTCTTGAATTATGTACGAGACTACGAACTAGCCTCCTCAACCCAAATTGACTATCCATCAATATCCTAAATGAGAATCCAATGGTGGTACTCTTGAACCTTAAGTAATATTTCACTCATTCCTGATTGGTTTATTTATTCTACTAACTACTGAAGCTTCCCTGGCATTTCAAGCAGCACTTCATGAGCAAAAGGAGCCCAGAGAAATGTAAAATTTTGTGTAACTTCGATTTCGGTTTATACTCATTTCTTTCCATTCTTTATTGCTAATCTTCATCAATGTAACATTTGACACTTCTCGAGGAAATAACCGATTATGAAAGCATTATGATATGGATGATTCTTTCTCTCTCTACTCTGCATCTTTTACAAGGGTTAAAGAAGTTATGGTCTCCTTGTTGTTTTTGCTAATGAATTTTATGGTTCTTTAATTGATTGAACCTTGTACTTTTATTTGGATTTAGAGCATTGAATCCTGGATGCCCTTTTAAGACCATTGACCCCGAGCAGAGGTTATTATCATTTAAAAATGGTGGGAAAGTTCTCTCATTTCTATTTTCCTTGGCAATTTAATTTCATTCTGGGGAAGGGGACACTTGAAGGAGGAGGAAGAACTCATGACAAACAAAAATTGGTGGGAGGAGGAAGGAGCTATGGATGCAGATTGCCTGCAAGGACTCCATGGACAACCGATGAACCAAAGGTGAGGGTCATTTTGTAATGAATAAGCAAAGCTCCTTGAATTGTTGGAACATGAGTTAAAAAATAAAATAAAACTTATAGATGCCATTTTTGGATTTAGACATTTCAATGCTCTAGAAATCATTTACAAGTGGAATATATCTTTGTGTGGTGGCAGTAAACCTCCTACGAAGAGAACATCAAGCCCAGATTGACTTGAGACTCCCACTGACCGATATCTTTGGGCGGTGGACGTCTTTCGGTTCTTTCGCGATTTTTTTTTTTTTTGTAATAACGGGCATATAGTTTGAATAAAAGTATTTTTTTGTTCTTTTTCTTATTAATTTATATTTTGTGTCGCCTATTAGGTGGCAGAGAAAGAGTTTGATCAAGCGATAAGATGGAAGAGGCAATGAAGGTATACAAGATTCTTTAGTTCGATAAGCGAATTATTAAGTTGTATGTTTTCGATTAAAGTACACTTAACAAGGAGATCTTATGGTGAAGCAGCTTGCATTAATACACTTGGTTGTTTTTCATTCTTGCGAGTTGGAAGAAGAGGAAGAAATCAAGAGAGGCCGAGGAAGTGATTCCCGAGCCTGACTCATGCCTTGTTTGATCCCTTTGTTCCTGGAGGTAAAGGACCACATATTGACATTTCAGATTTTATGGTTTATGTTGATCTAAAAAACATATCTAAGTATTTTCGTTTGTTTGTTTGTTTGGTTTTTTCTTGGGGTGCATTTATATAGGTCGGTGAAGCAACTAACAGTGCCACGAGAACCAAGGTTCAACATACGGAGTCAGCGGACGGTCCTAGCAATTCAAGCTGTACAACCAGCCCATGATTCAGGTTGAAAACATCATCCAACAGAGTTTTCTAAGTAGAAAATTAGTACTTTTTATTTATGTTTTTTAAAAGCGTTTTTATGTTTTCCTAAAGCAGGAGATAAAAAAGACATAAAACCTTTATTGGATTCTAGTGTTTCTATATACAACCTAAATAATTATACTCATTTAAAAATGACTACAATAACAAATTACAAAAATTTATATTCATATTTAAATGAATTTCTGATGTGCAGAAATGGTGGCGAGTTGGAGTGATTTTAAGATATTATTGTAGACTTAATGCTGAATAAGATAAGCAAGAAGATGGATTCTCAAAAAATCGAGAAAAACGGCGAAAGATCAGTTGTTCTTCACCTATATCTAACCACGCTATTCATGCTATTTAGTCTTTTTAACTATTTTCTTGTTGATTGGTTGAAAACATTGATCTTGTAACGGACATACATATATATACATGCATTTATTAATACATCTTTATATGAACATACATTTATCATCTGATCTCAAATCTGAATTTGAGGCTTTGAGCGTAACTTAAAAATTTTTCTTGGGTGGTTGGTCTTCTTTGTTGATTAATATAATTTAAGGGAGTATTTTCACTTTGTTGTGTGCTATAGATTAGATTTCTATGAGTGTTAAGAAATGGTGTGGATTGGAGTGATTTTAATATTCATTGTGAGCATTAGCGAAAGTTAGGTAGGAGTGAACTCATTTGAGGAGGTTGTGGGACAGAGTGTTGACTCTAGAAATCAAAAGATAGGAATTTGAAGGTGGTTGTTTAGTCACCTACCTACTATCCTTACTTCTTCATGCTATTTTGGTCTTTTGCTTTTATTTTTTTCTTGGTGATTAATGGAAAATTATTTGTTGTTAATCTAGTAACATACATACATACATATATATATATATATATATATATATATATATATATATATATATATATATATATATATATATATATATACTGCTGCTATATATATATGCATGCATTTATTGAATTCTTTGTTTGGTCTGACATAATCTTATGGCGAGAGATGGAGAGAGATGACTTACTGATTCTGGCGTTGTTAGAGTTAAATGGAGGTACATTTTCAATAGTGACTTTACAACAACAGCGTTATTAAAGAATACACTTTCTAAACTCTCTCACCTAAATCAATTGAGTTCTTGATGTTTTAAATTCATAATTTAGCAAAGATTAGTTTTACTCAGTTGATCTATGCATGATTTTTCCTTGTTTTTTTGGATGAGAATCACATGCAAGGAGTATAATATGGATCTTAGATTTCTGAAGCATACTTTTCATGTGAGAATATTTCATAGGAAATTAAATTTTCAGTCTCTGGTCCATTTATTTTCTTCTCATATAGACAGTTAGCCTCGCTTATATAATGTGGAAGGCTTGGTGTGTTAGGAAACCTTCGACTAAATAAAGCTTAAGGTTCGCGGAGTTACTTGGTTTTACGTTATGCGGTTTTTGCTTTCACCTCCCAACATTATGCATAGATTCACATATCATACATACATGAAAATGTTAATTGTACTATTTAGTGAAATTAAAAGCATTAACATGGTTTCTATAATATTATTTGTTTTCTATATCATTTTAATGTTGTTAGATCTTTAGGATATATGCAAGTCTTAGTCATGAAATAATGTTAGAATTCTGACTATCTTTTTTTTTCATTGATGTGGTGTTTAGAGTTCTTAACGTTCAACTCATGTGTAGCCATGTCTACTACATGAGTGGGGATGCATGGAAGGAAGGGTATTGATGCTGCGGTAAGCATAATTATTAAGTTTTGCTTAGTTGAATGAACAAATAATTTGGCAGTGTGAAAAATTGCACGGATTAAGTGATTTCAAGTGCTCATTTGCTTTAATGGATTTGATAAATAGGGAGAGTCTAAAGCAAATGAGTTTTATAATAATATTTCACAATATATGGAACTTTGATAACTAATTCTCGATGTTTTATTATGAAAAAAAGAGTCATAATGAGAGGAAGTAAAACAATAAAGTACTTAGTTTAGTATAAGGAAATGTTTCATAACACCTTATTCATGTACTTAAGCAAGCAAGGGGACTGATTTTTTCTTACTTCACACTTCACTCACCACCCTTACTTGGTCATGAATGAATGAAAAATCTTAACAAATCAAATCAAAATTTGAAGGAATGCACTTTCCCATAAACTCTCCTCACCTTTATTTCAGGGGAAAAAAAAAAGGGGGAAATCTTTCAACCTTTTTTCTCTCTTTTGTTTAATAATTTTTTTCCATACCTCTTCTTATAGTGTGTATCCAAAAGTGTAAGAAATTATTTTAATCTCTTCCTTTAGGAACTGACATAACCTTTAAAGTTAAAAATAAGTTCAAGTATGAAATCAACCTTAGATGAGCTGATGGTTTCATCCTTCATGCAACCTAACTTAAACTAGGTTGTTTGGGAGACACGATTATTAAAGTAGTTTCTTGGCTGATTTCTTTTCTTTCTTTGAAATTTGTTCAGGAAACATGTTTTTTCCCTGAATAAATTCGCAAGAATAAGATGCCTTTATTTATTTTACTTGTTAAAAATGTTATGAGAAACATGAAAAATAATTCTTTATTGACTCAACACAGTGTTCCATCTTAGGGGTGGTGCCATCACGGAGATTCGGAGTTCTTGGTAAGCGACCATGATCAACTGGCTTGTTGATGGCTACAAGCGCCTTACAGTAAAGGTGACATAGTGCGCGCAACTACTTTAAACATCACGAGGAAACATATCAGTGCGAGTTCTACCTAATCCCATTGCATTGCTAGACCCTTGCGCTTATAGCATTCCAAGCTACATTCCTTCCAGGCATCTTCTTAAAAGAATTTATAAAGCAACATATTCTACCACATTTGGCATACATATCAACCCGATCTTTGTCCTACTGCGATATTCAGCTCCTTCTCTTCTCTTCCTCTTCAAAGCATGAGGCACCTTACCCCTTTTTTTGCATCATCGAGTCTCGGATGTGAGCAATGGTTAAATTGAGCATGGCTAACATAATTCAACTCCATTCCCAACTCACATATCATTTCTCAGGCTGAGGAAAAAACTCACAGGAAAATCCACCATGCATATCCTGTAATCACGAGCCTCATTCCTCTCGAGCATTTCTTATCATTTCTACTCTCATTCTTTACACCCTCGATCTAACTTCACACCATAGAGAATCACGATCAGCCTGACACTCCCGAGTCCCTTCATTTCATGGAGACCTACATATATACCAGTGGACTAAATCAGCAGCATGGTTGATTCTATAGTGGTGCTGACTGCTGTGGGGTTGGAGGCTATAGTGTAAAAGCCTTTATGTAAACTCTCCTTAATACCACTATAAGTTACAAATGTAAAAACTTTTTTTCTTTTTCTTTTTACAACTAAACACTTATAGTTATAATATAGTAAATTGTCCCCAATAAGACTCGAACCAAGGACCGCTCCCCTCCCTATGTCTCTCCTATTTAAACGTTGAACATTCTACCATATAAGATGGACATGATAGACACAAATGTATAAGATTTGAACCACCTAATTTTGATGCCTTGTTACATTTACCCTCTTTTTAGGGTCATTGTAGCTATTATAGACTTGCAAAGGTAGAGCATTGTCATTTATACCTTAATGGTTTCTCTTGATTATATGGTTCATTACGGGAAAGTTTGAGCTTCAAGGAATAGTGAATTTATTAATACACAAATTTATAATTCCCCAGGAATTTCTATTGCGCTTATATTCGTCGTTGTAGGAATTGGGTTCAAGCTTTTCTCAGCCCTTTCAAATTAAAGGACTCTTGACATTTACTAAGAAGTGTAGTTCGTTTGATAAGTTCCTACCTCCCTATCTTTGAGATATTTGGATATTTCAAAACTCTGTGAACATGCACAAGAGAAATAATAACCCCATTCGGGCAAGACATTAACACAACTCGTTTGAATATCGATTAAGGTGAAGTAGGATCTTATTGTCGAGAGCTTCACTAGCTGAAGTTTCTCTTTATATGTCATAGGTGGTTGTCTTCAGCAACCTCCTATGGTTTCTACGTTCTGAAGTTTCTCCACGTTGTGTGTCATAAGTAGTTTTTTTTTAAAGTTAAATATTTTAGTTATAATGTAGTAAATTGTCTTCACTATGACTTGAACTCGAGACCCTCCCTTTCACATGCCCTTACCTTTTCAAAAGTTGAGTGCTTTAACACATGGCTAGACATAATATGCATGTGTCATAAGTAGTTGTCACTTCAAAGTCCGACTTCTTATGTCATGGATAGTAAGTAACCTAGCTCCTTAACATCAATTATCTTCACCATAAATTCTTTAAATACTCATTAAACCATGATAAAAAAAAACTTTAAATAAGAAAAAAAATAATATCAAAAGTCAATTTTGAGAAAATGGGTAAAAATCTAAAAACTCATTTAAGTCAATAGAAAGCTCATAAAAATAATGGAAATCAAATAGCAAGGAGATACACTATTCTTTATTTAAAACATTAAAAAAACTCACTTATAAGGTTTTAGTTTGATTATCATAAAATTGACAATTAGTCACGAAAAACCATAACATAGAAAAACCAATTGAAAATGAATTGTTTGTTAAAAATCTTATTAAAACGTCGATAAAACTTTGGTAAGGTTTGCATAAACATAATAACCATATACGCCGAGTTTTTCTAAGTAGACAATTAGGTACTTTTTTTATTTATGTTTTAAAAAACTGTTTTATGTTCTAAAAAATAAGGACATAAAAAGACATAAAGAACACTGTTTAGTTCCTAGTGTTTACTATGCATAAAAACACTATATAGCGTTATATATTTTCAAAAACTGTTCTCAATAATTTTAAAAAATTTGTATCTAATGACTACTAATGAGGCTGTGATGTGATTTCTCTGCTGTTTCTTTTTCTTTTAGACCACATCTCACTCCCCCGTTAACATAAAACATCAGTTTAAAACTATTTTACGCATATATAGAAGTACAAACCCTAATAAATCTCAATTAAAGTAAAAAACCCTACTCAAGCTCCAATTAGAAAGAAATGAAGAAAAAAAACAATGGAAGATGTTTTCCAAACTAATTTATAATGCCATTTACATTTCTGACATATCAATGAGAAGCGAGAACATGAAGCTATTTGCCATTAAAGGCAATATTGAATTGAATGGGTGAAGATTTAGATGGGAATAACCAAAATATATAAGATTGAAATTTAAATTTTTTTTTAATGATAATGCCACTATGGGCATTATAATTTTGAAAAATTTAAAATTAATACTAATGATAACCTTGCAAAAACGACAAATTTGAGACCGCAATTGTGACCACAAAAAGTGGTCTAAATTTAGTGACAGCGTGTATTTATCTGTGCCCAAAAAAGACCAAGATCATTAAGAATTACAACCACGTGGAGACTATGGTGACCACGTTGTAGTGCACAATCAATGACCACCAGAGATGAGTGAATTGACAAGTGGCGCCCTGACTATTGGTCTTTAGGGTGATGAAGGATCGGGCCGGTTAACCTCATGAACGAGGGGACCTCCGCTCAACGGATATAGAAAGCTTTTATGCAAAACCGTAAATTAAAATCCATTGGAATGAACCCCTTTACAATTCTTTACATATCTTTTAAAAATAATCTGGAAGCAGAGTGCCTAAGATTTCTGTACTCATGCTGCTCATATTGTTTTGGGGAAAATCGACCGAGTTCCCTCTGTTTTTTCGGACTTTCCCAAATTTACAAAGCGCAGTGAAAACATTTAAGCAGCTTACAAGCTTCAGTTCATCAACTTCCATATTAGGACTCGTCCTGACAATCAAACCTGATATACATATATATGTTCTTTGCTTTCAAATCATCCAAAACATTTAAACCTTCTTCAATTCCATGCATAATTTTATCAAACATGACAAAATATTCACATATACAATATGCAAATTATTTTCAATGCGGTCACATGCGTCGTCTGCTCATTAATCGACTCCCTTTGCACGAGGAAGTGCTGCGATACTGTCGAGTCTGTGTTGAAACATATGGAAAGAGTGAGCTAAACGAGGCTCGGTGGAGTGTACATTTTCATTTATATAACATTTTCAGTACATATCAAAATAATACATACTTATACAATTAAAATCCATTTATACATTAAACATTTATGCCTTAAACTTTCTTTCCATAAATACTTATACCATTAAAATCAGTTTATGCTTTAAACATTTATACCTTAAACTTTCTTTCAATAAATATAATACATTTAAATATTATACTTTAAAATTTATCGCATAACTTTCTTTCATAAATACTTATTATTTAAATCCAGCACATGCTTTAAGAATTTATGCCTTAAACTTTCTTTCCATAAATACTTATGCATTTCAAAATCCATTTTATCTTTAAGCATTTATGCCTTAAACTTTCTTTCTTTATTTATTTCTTTCATTCTCGCGCGCCTGAGCCAGAATAACACAGAAGCAGTTCAGGATGCGACGGTGAGGACGATCACATTCAGTCATAACCACTAGCGGAGAAACTCACGCTTTGCATAGGGTTTCAGTCATAGTACATCACGTGCAGGATATTACTCTGACACTACTTCCTCCCTACGATTAGTAACCTATAACTTTACCCTCTGTAATCCTTACACGCTTAAAGTACTTAGGCCGATGCTCAGTCTGCTTGATCATAGGGGGTTTAGGGTAACCATCGAGTAAAACATTTCTTCAAAAATACATTTATAAATACATTTAAATCCTTTACTTTATCATTAAAACACATATGCATACTTTAAACATTTTTAAACTTTCATAATACCTTAACATATGCATACACATATTTAATACATATAAATATATGCATTGATGCAAGATAAAACAATGCAATATAAAACATTTCCATATGCCTTAACATTTTATAAAAATTTACATTAAACTCAGTTTAACATTAAAACCATTCACTTTAAAAACTAAATTCTCAAAATATCATTTTCACTCCTGAGTTCACACTCAATTCGCTTGCTTCCGTTGAGTTCCCGTTCTCGATCCGATCATCTTTCACCTTTTCCAGAAAATCACAACTATACATTAATCATAACTTCCATTTTATTACCATACATTCATTTAAAGCCAAATGAACAAATTACTCTGCATTTAAAACTCATTCATTTGGCCAAACTTTTTCCAACCATACCCTATGATTTTTGTGACTCAAAGTGTTCAAACAGTCTTCAAAATTTAGCAAACTCTCAGATCAGTTCTTGATATATCAAATAACATCTCTTTAATTTTCAATTTAAAATTCCGTCTCTAAAGCCCTCAAACTTATAACACAATCTGCAACAAATAACCCAGTTTGGCAGAACAAATGAATCTCTTGCCTGCATTTCTGGCACAGGCAATTTTAAGGCGCTTTAAGTTTACAATTTGCATGAACTTCCTTTAGATAAATTTTTCCCTAAGTCTATTTTTACCAGAATTTTGAATCACTCAATTCTGATCTGAAATGAACGAGAGTTATGGCGAAATCTGCGAGTGAAAGCAGAAACTGGACATTTCCTGTACCAAGGCGCTGCCCAAATTTACAGAATTGTGTTTCTCTTAGTTTTTTCTTTCCGCTCTAAACACTTATATCTGATGCATTATACCAGTTTCGACATATCGCGCAAAGTACACATCAAACCTAACCATTCATTCACTTGGTTGTCAAAACCTAATCTAATGTAGGCACTACGATTTATCTCAAAATCGCATCGTCATTCAACCCTAAATGCCACTAATTTAACATCCTTACAAGAAAATCAAATCATTAGGCATAAAACCATAAAATCAACTTTCCCTCGCAAACTTGCTACTTGTTTCTTGGGTTTCCTTGTCTTCTCTTCCTTGATTCACTTGGGCTCACTTGGAAGCTTGAAAGGGAATAAAAATTCACCTCTACCACTTGCTTCTGCCTCTCTCCTCTCTTCTCCTTTCTTCCCTTTCTTTTTCTCTCTTTTCTCCTTTCTTTCCTCTCCTATACGTGATCCCCTCTTTTGAGTACTTAAATCCCCAAATTTTAGACTTTAAAATATTATTCCAAAAGTGCCCTTAAGTAACAAAATATCATTGGTTGGTTTTAAGTGAATTACTCTTTTATCCAAGCTTCTCCTTAAGTCCATTCCCATGAGACCAAGTCATTACCATTATTTAAATCATAACTTAGCCATTAAGAAAGATTTGATTGGCTAGTACAATTAAATATCTCATTATATAGCGATTTCTCTACGGTTCGCACATTCTTTGCTTTTATATCGATTATATGTCAAAAATATTCTATGGTCGTCTATATTTAAATTTGAACGCAAAATATTTTAACTAAATCGTCTGATGAATTTAGGCTCTGAAATGCTGAAATCAATTAAATCATTAAATCTGATATCAGAATGATAAGCGTATTATTACAGATTATTCGGATCCCTTTGGAAACTATCAAGCGGACTCAGTTTCACTTTATTCCCGGTTGCGTTAGTCTTTATGATTTTATTCGGACCTTTTCGTATTTTTCGGCTCCAATTTAGAAAAATTTCGTATGAGCTCAAATTTGATCTGAAATCACTATTCTAAATCTCCCCATTATCTTCTAAATATCGGTTCAAGGAGTCATAGGAGCTAGAAATTTTCTTAAAAATCCTTTGCAACCCCCTCCATCGGGATAAAATAAGAAAAAATCATTATTCGTTGGGCACGGATTCATTGTAAGCCTGCTTCATTACGAATGATGTAAGGCGTTAAGTCAATCCTTTATAAACACATCATTAGACCTCAAATCGAGTTCGATAACTATTATTATAACATTCGATAAGGTTGGGGTTTTACAATAGTAGCTCAGTTGGTAGTAGAGATCTTTCACGTGGTTGTAAGCCCCACAGTGCAGTTGGGAGGAGTCACGGAGCGAAGAAAATGCCTAGGGAGGCGTGATATTCTGTGTTGGGATGCAGAGGCACCCGAGTGGTTCACAGAAGGGTGGACCCCTGATGGGCCGCTGAAGGCAAGAGTGGTCGCGAAGAGGTGTGGACCCTAATAAAGGCGCCTTTATTGTGAGACCACCCTTCGTGACGTATCATGGGTGCCAGCCTTGGTGGAAACTCACTGGATATCTCATTTGCTGAGTTCCTTTCGCCTCCCGGAGATTCGAACCCGGGACCTAAGTTCTTTAATGGGAAGCATCTGGGCTATGACTAGTAGCTCGGTTGGTACCGAAGATACCACGTGAACTAAGGCTCCGTCTGGGTTGGCTCTGCAGATCGATGAATATCCTATGGTGAAACCGCCTGTGCCGGAAATGATGCGAAGGGTGGGAGTCCTGATGAACAATCTTATGACCATATAGTGGTCACTAGATAGTGACCACACAGTGACATCAGTAGTGATTATTATTATCGCTTTGTGGTTGGCGACAATGACACAAAACATGATGAACAATGATCAGGCGTTGACCATTATTAAATGGTCATTGGTCATGGACCACATAGAGAAGAAACTTAAATGTTAAATACTGCTTTTGTGGTCAGTTGTAGCTGTATTAAATGATCATTGGGGATCGTGGATTAGCACTCTACTAGTGCTGTTGGGGACCTCAGGCGTGGATATAGAAACTTTTACCAGCTTATCAAGGAATAAAATCCGTAGGAAGCTGAACCCCCTTTACAATCCTTTACATATCTTTGAGAGAAAATAATCTGGAAGCAGAAGTGGTAAAATTTTTCTTTTTTCTTTTCAAACACTTAGATTTTTCGGAAAAATCGGCCGGAGTTTCCTCTGTTTTAGGACTTTCCCGAATTTACAAATACACATAAGCATTTAAAAACACTTCTAATCTTTCATTTCTTGTTTTAGGACTCCTCGTCCACAACTCAATCAACACAATATATACCATATACATTTATTCCTTTCAATCATCAAAACATTCAAAACTTCTTCAACACGAGTTTTATAAAGGAAATTAGAGCTTAGGCCGGACTTAAGCGAGCCACCTAAGTAGTTCCTTTTCAAATATATCTATATGCCACATATACATGACAAACTATTTGACATATAAAATATGCAAGCTATTTGCACCAATAGTTCTTGTGCGTCGTCTCTCGATAACGACTCAGCGTACGGGAGGGTACTCTGCCAGGCGCACTGTCTTGGAGTCTACGAAAATGTTTTTGGAAACATATGGAAAAGAATGATAGAGCTGATGTGGTGCATTGTCATTAAGATAACATTTCGAGTATATATCAAAATAATACATACTTATACAATTAAAATCAATTTATACATACAACATTTATGCCTTAAACTTTTCTTTCTTTACGATAATAAATACTTATACATTAAAATCCATTTATGCGCGACATTTATGCCTCGAACTTTCTTTCTTTCTTTCTTTCTTTCTTTACGATGGAACCCGGGAATAGCAGGCCAAGACGATTTTAGTGCGAGCGGTGAGACCCAGTCACATTCAGTCATAACCTTTACGGCTGCGGAGAAAACTCACGCTTTGCATAGGGTTCGATCATAGCACCTTATCACGTGTAAGGATATTACTCTAGACACCTAATTCCCTCCCTCGATTAGTAACCTATAACTTTACCCTCTAAATCACTTGCAGCAGTTTTAGTGATATAGTCCCTTAACGAGTCATATGGGGTTAGGGTAACCATCAGTAAAACATTTATCAAAATACATTTATAAAACATTTATCAACATCTTTGCAAGCCTTACATCAAGCCATTAGCATCCTTAAAGTGAAAAACCCATAATGCCCTTCACCTTAGTAAAAAATTATTTACTATCTTAATCCAATTCTTCTTCTTAAAACATTAATTCCTAACACATTCCGTGAACATGTAATCACTTCCAATTGATTAAAATCAATCGAAATCAACTTTTCCATACTTCTCTAAGATTGGTCAAATCCACACATGTCACACATTCATAATTATTTCTTCAATTTCTTCCATTTCTTTCAACAATTTATATTTGATAATTCATCCAATGTCATTGATTTACTTAAACTAAATCAAATAATGTGCTAATTCAAACCCTTTCTTGGCCTAACCTCTCATCTCATTTTCTATTCAACTTTTAATTCCATTAATTCCTTCCAAGCATTTCAAGTAATGTCATTAAATCAATTAAAACGATCAAACAACATCACTTTCATTAACATCCAAGGTTGACCTAAATTGACAATCCTTAATCATTCTTTCTTTTCAATTTCTTAGCAAAAATCGACCTAGAATCATGTCAATTTAATAGCTAAAGCCTTAATATAACTCAATTGGTTGATATTAAATCCATAGCCTAATTCTTGGAACTGCTGAACCCGTGACCCTCCGTTTACGTCTTGGTGTGCGTGCTTTGGGATTTCAAACCCATGCTCCTTTCATCCTAATTGCGGCTATACTTGCACGGCGAAATGCTGTGTGTGGGCTGTCGATCCTTTCTTTGGCAATTCGAATCTACCTGGGTAGACCTAAATAAACGCCTCTTGAGCCATGATATAGACCTTTTGGTTTTTCCATTTTATCTTTTATCATTAGATTGACTTTTCAACAATAAATACATGACTAACTTCTCTTGATACCATGACTTGTGGCATTTCTTGGAATAAGGACCTCCTTATCCTACGATTGATTGTGCAGGTGCCATATAAGATCATGCGTACATATGTTAATCTATCATTAGAATAGTCTTCTTCAACTTTTTTTTTCAACGATCATCTTGATAACATGGATTCACTCGAAATATCGATCTCCACGTGTCCTCCCAATTGCTCGTCCCAGTTTGAACCCAGTAGAACATTATCATTTCCATGTTGAAGTAGTAGCAGTTTTCATTCAGACGAATAGACTCCCATTTGAATAGAGTCATTTACATTACATTAATATTCCTTCTAAGGTGTTGATGATGAGTGGACTCTTCTACACATGCCTCTGATTTCTTTTCCAACTTTTATGATCTTTTCACTCACACTATTCTCCCCCATCCTCCCGAATGTAATCTTTGAAAATTAAAGTCCCGGGACTCCTTTTTGCCTAGACCTTCAACTTCAAGTTCTGACATTCTTCCTATAAGCCAAACCTCAGTGGCCCCAGTTGGTGGTATTAATGCCTCGGGAGCTCTCACAGTGGGCGGGTACGACCTCGGCATTTTACGTGAACTCAAAAATTTCATATGTCATGTAATGCATATAATAATTTATGCAATTTTAAAATAAAACATTAAAACAATCATATGAACATAAAATTTTCAAATCTTTATAACATTTTCAAAACCGTGGCTCACGATACCTATTCAGAAGGATCAGCGAGTTCTTTCAGCGGGCTTTGGGGACTAAAAATCGATGATTATAAAAACTTTTCTCAAACTATCAAATAAAATCATGGAACAGAACTCCTTTACAATCCTTTACATATCTTTAGAAAAAATATTCTTTCTGCAATGGAAAATGAAGTGGTAAAATTTTTTTCTTTTTTTTTCTTTTCAAACACTTAGATTTTTAGGAAAATCGTGGGAAGTTCACTTTCTGTTTTTTGGTTTCCCCAATTACAATACATATAGCATTTAAAGAAACACTTCTAATCTTTCAAATTTTCAACTTCCGTTTAGAACACATAGTCCTGACTCAATCAACCTGACTTTTCTATATACATATACATTTATTCCTTTTCAATCATCAAACATTCAACGACTTCGCTGATTCCATGCCCAGGTTTTTATAAAAAAGATTAGATTTGGCGGTTAAGCAGGCCACCTAAGTAGTTTCCTTGCAAAAGCATATCCATATATGCATATACTACATGACAAACTATTTGACATAAAATACACACCATGACTTCTTTATAATCTGATTACAGCATATGATCTACGATGGCTCAGACTCATAAGAGGAGGTATAAGGCTTTTTGTCTGGATTGAAAAATATTTTTGAGAAATATGGAAAAGAATGAGCTAAAGAGCCCAGTGAGTGTACATTTGTCATTAAGATAACATTTCAGTATATATCAAATGGCTACATGCTATCTGATTAAAATCAATTTATACCTTAAACATTTTATACCTTAAACTTTCTTTCTTCGATAATAAATACTTATACATTAAAATATTGTTCTTCTGCCTTAAACATTTATACTCAGCTTTTAACTGTAACAACACTTTCTTTGTGGGGCCAGAGGGAATAAACGAGACCGAGCGATTTAAAGTCTGCCAGCCCAGGCAGAGGCGAATCACATTCAGTCATAACCCACTTCTGTGCGGAGAAACTCACGCTTTACGCAAGGTTCCAGTCCTGCCATCATTATGGATATTACTCTAGACACTAATTCCTCTTTCGGTTAGTAACCTATAACTTTACCCTCTAAATCACTTTACCAACGAGTACTCGAAAAAATTGCAGTCATATGGTCATATAGAGTTAAGGTAACCATCAGTAAACATTTATCAAAAAAATACATTTATAAATCCATGTAAATCCTTTACTTTATATGAAAACTCATATATATATATATATACCTCATATATAAATCTCTATATGCATTCTTTACACATTTTTAAACTTTCATAATACTATATGCATACAAATATAATTTAGTATAAAATATATATTGATGCTATAAAACAGCTCCATATGCTTGCGTTTACGTAAGCGTTTTAGTTCATTTCAGTTTAACATTAAAATAATTCTTTAAAACTCTTGTTTTAAAATATGTTTCTGCTCTTTGATTAAACTTTCGATCCCGACTTGCTTCTAGGTAATTCCGTTCCATTACAGTGGTCCTTTTCATATTTTATAAGAAAAATATAACTATACATTAATCATAACTTCCATTTTAATCCACCATACACATTCATTTAATCCAAATAGACAAATTACCCACATAAGCACAAAAAAAAACCCATTCATTTTGGCCAACCTTTTTCAACAACACTTCTATAGACTTTTATGACTCAAAAAATTATTCAAACGGTCTTCAAATTTATGAAACTCTCTGAATCAACTTTATATATACTCTTAATGACCTTACGAGAATTTAATTTAAATTCCTTCTCTAAAGCCCTCAACCACATAACACAAGTTATTGTGTTTTACATCTGATGGCAGGGTAGATCTGCGCAGCTCCACTTTGACAAATTTTAAATTTGGGATTACAATTTGCTTGAACTTCAGCTAGATAAATTTTTCCTTAGAAGTCTATTTTAACCAGAAACTTGCAGATCACTCAAATCGGATCAGAAATAGGCAAGTTATGGTCAAAATAAGAATTAATTCGAAAGCGAAACGAGGGCATTTTCACTATACAAGGCTACTGGAAAATGGCCAGGAATGTTTCTCTTCCACTTTTTCATCTTTTCAATCTGATGCCTTATACCCATTTCAACATATCACACACAATTCTATAAATCCTAACAATTCCCTCCTTTCTTTTTCAAAACCTAACCTAATCCATTTCCTTCTCAATTGATATCAAAATCGGCACCATTAAACCTTAAGCCACCACAGGTAACATCCATATAACTAAGACATTAGACATGAAAAACATCAAACCTAACTTTCCCACCATTAAAACTTACTTGTTCTTGGTTTCCCTTTGGCTCCTCTCCCTTGCTACCACTTGTAGAAAGCACTTGGAAAGCTTGAAGGAAGAAAAAAAAAATCACATCTCACCTTGCTCTACCATTTTCTTCCCTTTCTCTCTTCTTTCTCTCTTTTCTCTCCCCTTTTCTCCTTTTCCTTTCTCTCCTCCATTGAACCTAGCCTTTTGAGAAGACCAAATAAATGTTTGGCTTTGTTTTCTCCTTTTATTATTTTAACATTTCCTTTAATTTTAAATAACCTCATCTTTTCAATTTTGCAATTATAACTATAAGAACTATCTATTCATTTATCTCTAACTTGATTATGATTTCCATATCCTTATGCTTAATGACTATTATACCCATATGCTCATACCATAAATTATCATTTCCTATCATTTCCTATTTTAGTCTCAAAATCTTCTTATGTGACATTTGTGCTCTTATACCTTTTCTGTTATCATGCTCTTTGTCTGTTTCTACGGGACGGGGTGTTGTTCAGTGTCTCGGCTATAAAATTTTAATAAAAGTGATTAGCTTTAAAAATAAATAACAAACAATAAAATCCACTCTCTTTCGATACCACAAATAACCTATTATAAGACATTTTCATGGGCCAACATCCATGACTTGCTTCCTCTATTCCATCCTTAATCTATACCATGCCTAAATCAAAATTATGAGATTTCCTCTTAGTTGTAGGAAATTAATCCAAAATACAATGGGCCTAGGCCCAACTGGCACAAGTTTAAATGGGCTAAGGCCCATACAGTTTTGATATATATGTTATATAAACAAACATATATGTTATTAGTTTATATTTATGATTTTGGTTCCATTTTACTAAAAAAATGCATCATAACTCAGAAAGAGAGAAACATTGATTCTGCCGGGGCATGGAGTAAATCTTGAAGCGGTGTGAGAGCAGGCTCGAGTCCTCCGAATTTGGATTCTACCTCTCATATTTACTTTAGAAATCGCTCTATTCACGCTCTCCACAGTCCCTAATCCTTCGTTTTCTTGATTTAGGGTTTAGCTCAGGCTAGAAACTCAGAGAAGAACATAATCATTTATGCTTCTTTTATGTGTTTTTCATACATTTGTGGTGAATAATTTGATTGTTATGGATGCAATATTTGTGATGATGTTTGTGAATGGAAAAACTAGGGTTCGAGAGAGGCTAGCGAGCAATGAGGATATCAGTCCCGAAGCTCCCGAACATATGCGAAGGACCCTAGGCTCGGATTAACCTCATGACAAGAGGACCTCGGCACTCCAATGGATATAGAAACTTTCCTCAAACCATCAAATAAAATCCATGGAAGCCGAACCCTTGCAATCCTTAAGCACACATATCTTTTAGAAAATAATCTCAGCGAAGTGGTAAATTTTTATTTTCTTTTCTTTCTTTTTTCAAACCCTTAGATTTTCGGAAAAATTGGCGAGGATTTCCTCTGTTTGGACTTTCCCAAATTTACAAAACTTGATAAGCATTTAAAAACACTTTGTGCAATTTTCAACCTCAGTTTTAGGATCTGCCTCCTCGATCCTGACTTCGATCAACCTGATATACCATATACATTTCAAATAATAATGTTTTGAAACTTCTTCCAATTCCATATGTTTCCTAACAAAAAATTTGGGCTTAAATAGGACTTAAGCCAGGCCGCCTAAGTAGTTCATTTTCAAAATATATCCATATATGCATATATACATGACAAATTATTAAACATATAAATATGCAACTATTGCTAATCTCCTGCAGTTCATCGTCGTCTCTCGATGGCTCGACTCATGCTGCGGAGGGTACTCTACTTAGGCGTACTGTCAGGTCTGCAGTATTTGCTGGAAGCATCTTGGAAAGGCTGAAGCAAAGAGCGAGTGAGTGTGCATTTTCATTAAGATAGCATTTTCGATATATATCAAAATAATACATACTTCTAATTAAAAATCCCTTTATGCCTTAAACTTTCTTTTCAAAGTAATACATACTTATACAATTAAAAATCCATTTATGCCTTAAACTTTCTTTTATACAATTAAAAATCCATTTATACCTTAAACTTTCTTTCTTTCTTTCTTTCTTTCTTCTTTGATGGAACCCGAGGGGAAATAAACACAAACGATTTAGATTATCTTTGTGGTAAGATGATCACATTCAGTCATAACCCTCTGGCTGCGGAGAAACTCACGCTTTGCATGAGGTTCCAGTGTGCACCATGCGATGTAGAGATGTCTTCTAGGCACTTTAATTCCCTCCACAAAGTTAGTAACCTATAACTACCCTCATTACAAGCTTAAGGTACCTCGTAGATATCGTCATAGCAGTCATATGGGGTTAGGGTAATACATCAGTAAAACATTTATCAAAACCCATTATAAATCAATTTAAATCCTTTACTTTATCATGAAAACTCATATATATATATATTCAAATATACATATGCATTCTTTACACATTTTAAACTTTCTAATACCTTAACATATGCATACATATATAATTTAGTATAAATATATATTGATGCAAGATAAACATGTACATTAAATTTTCATTTACATCAAAACTTTTCATTTAGGCAATATAAACATTTACATTAAACTTTTCATTTTAACATCAAAATCGTTCACTTTTAAAACTCAATTTGAAAAACATCATTTTATACAGTTCAGCTCAATCACCAGCGCTTCTGATCGAATTCGGTTCCGTCAGATGATCCTTTTCCCTTTTTCAAGAAAACCACAACTATACATTAATCATAACTTCCATTTTAATCCACCATACATTCATTTAAAGGCAAATGAACAATTACTCCTAAGTAATTAAAACCCACTCATTTTGGCCAACCTTTTCCAACAATACTTATAGACTGTATGACTCCAAAATTATTCAAACGGTCTTCAAAATTTATGAAACTCTCCAGATCAGTCCTTATATATCCACACATCTCTTTAAATTTTCAATTTAAAATTCCTTCTCTAAAGCCCTTAACCACATAACACAAGTTATTGTGTATTTTACATCTAGATGACTAATTTAAGAGCAACAGAATCTTAAAATATAGCTCCACTGACAAATTTTCTGGGCACTTTTGGATTATAATTGTTTCGTGGAATTTCCTTTTGGGAGTAAATTCTTTCCTTAGAAGTCTATTTTACCAGAAACTTGAATCACTCAAATCGACTTCAGAAATGAGTGTTATAACAAATACGATAAATCTACGAAATGTAAAAACATAAAGATTTCCTATACTGAGAACCAGACAGTGGCTTACACATATCCTCTACTTCAGTTGAATTTGCGCCACTATATTCGACTCCGACGACATTATTTCTATAATGTATTTATTCTCCTCGTTTCATTTTAACCAAAGAACTCAATCACTCAACCTGACGTAAATGAAAGCAAGTTATGGTCAAATAAAACTCGGTCGAAACAGAAAACAGATTGCATCGGCATCACGCCTTAAAATGACCTGCACGCGTTTCTTCCACCTTTTTTTTCACTCTAAACACTCCAATCTAACGCCTTATACCCATTCTTCAACATATCACACAAAATTCACTATCAATTCCTAACAATTCCTCACTTCTTTTTCAAAACCTAACCTAATCCATTTCCTTCTCAATCGATATCAAAATCATATCATCTCAACCCAAATACCACCAATTCTTTTAAACATCATATAATCCACGATTCCATGTTTATTTTCTCCCAATCGGGCTTTACTCTCATAACTCCTAACCATCAAAGGTTCATGTGCTCTGCACAAAACCTGCACTGCTGAACATCCAGTCTCCACTAAAAGTTCTAATCCAATTACCTATGGTTACAAGGCAAAGACATACCCGATTTGACTTCTCCTCCTCCTTCTTCTCTCTTCCTCCTCCTCTCGCTCTCTCCTTCTCCCATTTATTGCAGGCAAACTTTGAGACCAAATGAATTTCGTCTGTTTCCCATTTTTATATTTCAACTTTCTACCACTGCAATTTAAATTCTCAAACATTTAAATAACAGAATACCAACTTTTAAAATTCCTACTATGGCCCATCTCACACTTAATGATTTTCTATGTTCTTTTTTTTTTCATAATGACAATTTTACCCTTATCCCCATACAAACAATCCCTGCTTCCATCATTTATCATCTTCACTTTAGTCTCCAAAATACTACAATGACACTTACGCTTCCATACACCCCTTACAAAGACGCAGATCAGACACCTCCCTGACTCGGTGTTACAAAATCCTCCCTCCTTAGGAACATTTCGCCCTAAATGAATAAATCAAACTCCAAAAGAAAGGAAAGGAAATTTCACTGCCATTAAGAAAATAATTGAGGGTAATGACGATTCAACCTTCCTAGCCCCAAGAATGGCCTCCTCTCATGATCTCCATAGTACTTCACTGAATAGAATCCACTGTTAATTCTCAACACCTTTCCTTTGCAATCTATAATCTGCACAGTATCTCTTCATAGTTGTCCTCTTAACCGTGACCGGGTTGTTCTCTCTACTACGAAGGATCGGGATATATTTCTCAACATCGATCCATGGAATGTATCATGAATCCTTGATAACTCTGGGGGTAACTTCAACTTATAAGCTACTAGCCCCACCTTGCTCATAATCTCATAAGGTCCAATATACCTTGGGCTAAGTTTGGCCCGTTTCCCAAATCTCAACAAACTGAATAACTTTCCAAGCTTTAAATCTTCAAAAAACTCTGGTCACCTATCTCAAACTGCAAGTCTCTACGACTTGTCCGCATAACTTTTCATTGGCCTCAGGTAAATTTCACGCCTATCCCTTATAATCTTGATTCCAATACAAGTCACTGACAATTTTTGACCTACTAATTTCCTTCGCCTACCCTATCCCAACAAATCTGGAGTTCGACATTCATTCATAAAGAGCCTACAAGGAGCCATACCAATACCGGCAAAGATAACTCAAGTATTATGGCGCACCCATTGGGAGAAAGTGTCTCTTTAGTGGCATGATACATCTTTGTGCTTCCTGGGATGCATAGGCATAAGCGGAGGAATGGGCTTCCTCCATAACTTCTCTCCTCAGCATCACCTACATCCCACATACAACCTCCGCCCCATGACCACTGCATTCATCCCTCTCTCCACGACAAACCCCTGCCTTAATTCTACTTCACCTCAACTTTACTATCTCAGGGATCCCGACCAAGCTCTAATCCGTTTATCACAGGACTTATTAAGGAGAAATGTGGCTAACAAGGTTCTGAATCGCTGGGCCTAGCTTCACACCCAAGGACCTTCGATTCTATGAGTCGAGGAAGATGCACGACCAAGTGCGAGGCAGTGGAACTCATGGGTCTCCTACTAAGAGATCCGTACCGTCGTTTTCCAGATGTGATATTCACGGTATATCCTGATAATCCTTGATCAGCCTCAATCCATCCTCCGTCTCACGCTCAGTTCCTTCCTCGCAAACAGATACTACAAGCTCCATGATCCGTAAAATCCCACAGGCACTCCACAAGTAATGCCCCATCCGCAAGGCAAATACTACGGCCGGCTAGCTCAAGGTCAAAGTGAGATAATTCTGCCTGATTTCTTCACTGCATAGAAGCATATGCAATCACCTTGTCATTCGTGATTAATACACAACCTGTGACCCCGCCTAGGAGGTACTCACAGCCATGTGCCATCCCGCCCCGATGGAAGTGTAAGCACTGAACCGAGGTCAATCTCCTTTCGCCCATCGAAACTCCGCCGACAAGCCTCCGACCATAAAAACGGTTCCTCTTTCTTTGTCAGTCTAGTCAAAGGTGCAGCTATCTTAGAACATCCCTCAAAGAACTTACGGTAATACCCTGTCAAACCCATAAAACTCCTTATCTCTGTAACCTCGTAGGAGGTTTCCAATTCAGTATAGTTTCGACCTTCTGCGGATCCACTGAGATCCCCTCTGCAGAAACTATGTGTCCCGAAAAGGCTACACTGTCGAGCCAAAACGGACACTTACTGAGTTTAGCATATAACCGATGTTCCCGCAATGTTTGCACTATCCTCTGCGTTTCGCATGTTCTTCCACGCCCGAATAGACTGCATATCACAATAAACACGAGTAACAAATCGACGGCGGCGCCTAAAATCCTGCTCATGATCCATAAAAGCGGGCCAGCATTCGTAAGTCCAAATGGCATGGGATTAGAAACTCAAAATGCTCAACGAATCTTTGTCTTGGGAACATCCACGTCGCCTGATCTCAAACATCGATTCACTTCGATTAAATCAAGGCTCATATGACATCTTTGTAAGCCTTAAATCAAACCATTAGCATCCTTAAGAGTGAAAAACCATATGCCTTCCCTTCACCTTAGCAAAAATTACATTTATATCTTAATCGATTCTTCTTCTTAAAGCATTAATTCTAACATTCCGTAGGCATGTAATCACTTCCAATTGATTTAAAATCAATCAGCTCAGCTTTTCCATACTTCTCCTAAGGTGGTCAAATCCTACATGTCACACATTCATAATTATTTCTTCAATTTCTTCCGTTTCTTTCAACAAATTATATTTGATAATTCATTAATGTCATTGATTTACTTAAGCTAAATCAAACAATGCATTTCAATTAAACCACTTTCTTGGCTAACCTCTCATCTCATTTTATATTCAACTTTTAATTCCATTAATTCAATTAATTCCCTTCAAGCATTTCAAGAAGTAATGTCATTAAATCATTTAAAACCAATCAAACAACATCACTTCCATTAACATCAAAGTTTGAAGGCCTAAATTGACAATCCTTATAATCTCATTCTTTTCTTTTCAATTTCTTATAAAATCAACCTAGAATCATGTCAATTTAATAGCTAAAGCATTAATATAACTCAATTGAAGGTTTAAATAAATAATCCATAAAACCCTAATTGCTTCTTTGGAGACCTCCATGAACCCACGTTGACCGCTCAGTTTTAATCGTATTTGTGCGTAGCACAGGATTTCAAACCCATGCTCTCTCATACACTAAGCTGGCCTCATTGCCTGGTCGTGCGTTGTCGGCCTTCGTGGTCGAATCTCACGAATTAAAACTACATTGAAACCCTCTTGAAATATGATATGGACCTTTTGGTTTCCCATTTTATCTTTTATCATTGGATTCAACTTTTCAAGCAATGATACATGACTAACTTCTCTTGATACATGACTTGTGGCATTTCTTGGAATAAGGACCTCATATCCTCCAATTGATTGTGCAAGATTATGTATAAGATCATGCATTTTATATGTTAATCATCATTAGAATCGTCTTCTTCAACTTTTTTTTTCCTTGATCATCTTGTCTTTGATTCCTCGAAATATCGATCTCCCGTGTCTCTAATTACTTTCATCCACTGTTTGAACAGTAGAACATTATCATTTCCATGTGAGTAATGTGATTTCATTCGAATGAATAGACTCCCATTTGGGCCAGTCGATTTACGATACATTAATATTCCTCTAAGGTGTTGATGATGAGTGGGACTCTTCTACACATGCCAACAATTTCTTTTCCAACTTTTATGATCTTTTCACTCACACTATTCTCCTATCCTCCAAATGTAATCTTAGAAATTAAAGTCCAAGACTCCTTTTTGCTGAATATTCAACTCAAAACATCTAGTATTATTTCCTAAATGGAAACCTCGGTATTTAGTTGGTGGTCTAATGCCTCATGAGCTCTCTGGTGGCGAATTCGGCCTCGGCAGCCTTGCTACGTAATTAAGAATTTAATATGTCATGTAATGCATATATGATTTTAAATCACATAAATAATTTATGCAATTTTAAAATAAAACATTAAAACAATCATATGAACAAAATTTGCAAATATTTATAACCTTTTCAAAATCGTGACTCTGATACCACGTTGAAGGACCTAGGCCGGTTAACCTCATGAACGAGGGACCTCGACACTCAATGGATATAAAAACTTTTCCTCGAAAACCATCAAATAAAATCCATGGAAGCGAACCCTTTAATCATAACATATCTTTTGAAAATAATGCGACGAAAGTGAGTAAATTTTTCTTTTCTTTCTTTTTTTCAAACCCTTAGATTTTTCAGAAAAATTGGCCTGAGTTTCCTCTGTTTTTCGGACTTTCCCAAATTTACAAAACCTGATAAAAGCATTTAAAAACACTTCTAATCTTCCAATTTTCAACCTCCGTTTTAGGACTATACAAATCCCTGACTCAATCAACACAATATATACCATATACATTTCAATCGTCAAAACATTTTAAAACTTCTTAAATTCCATACATTTTATCAAAAAAATTTGGGCTTGTAGTAGGACTTAAGCAGGCCGCCTAAGTGGTTCATTTCAAAATATATCCGTATATGCATATATACATGACAAATTCGACATATAAAATGTGCAACTATTTATACAATGCGGTTCACATCGTCGTCTCCTCGATGGCTCGACTCATGTGAGGAGGGTACTCTGGCGTGCATCTCGGAGTCCACGAAAATGTTTTTGAGAGCTTGTATGGAAAGAATGAAATTAAAATGCGATTAGTGTACATTTCATTAAGATAACATTTTCGATTATATATCAAAATAATACATACTTATACGATTAAAAATCCATTTATTTTATTAAACTTTCTTTTATACAATTAAAAATCATTTATGCCTTAAACTTTCTTTCTTTACGTGGAACCCGGGGAAATAAACAGAGCGATTTAGAATGCTTGACGGTGAGGGCGATCACATTGAGTCATAACCACTACGGCTGCGGAGGAAGCTTCGCGCTTTGCATAGGAGTTCAGTCCATAGCACCTTATCCGTGTAAGGATGTACTCTAGACACCTAATTCCCTCCCTCGATTAGTAACCTATAACTTTACCTACAAATCACACAAGCTTAAGATGCATAGACCGATATCGGTCGTAATAGTCGTATAGGGTTAGGGTAACCATCATTAAAACATTTATCAAAATACATTTATAAATCCATTTAAATCATTTACTTTATCATGAAAACTCATATATATATATATATATATATATATATATATATATATATATATACTCTATATATATATATTCAAATATACATATGCATTCTTTACACATTTTAAACTTCGTATCTGTAACGTAATAAATACATATATAATTTAGTATAAATATATATATTGATGCAAGAATAACATGTACATTAAATTTTCATTTACATCAAACTTTTCATTTTGACAATATAAACATTTACATTAAACTTTTCATTTAACATCAAAATGATTCACTTTTAAAGCTTCAATTTGAAAAACATCATTTTACACTCACGAGTTCAGCTCGATCACCTTGCTTCATTAAATTCCGTTTCGTCCAGATAGTCCTTTTCACCTTTTCAAGAAAACCACAGCTATACATTAATCATAACTTCCATTTTAATCCTCATACATTCATTTAAAGGCAAATGAACAATTATAACTAAGCACTAAAAACCCACTCATTTTGGCCAACCTTTTTTTTCCAACAATACTCTATAGTTGCCTTGAACAAAAATTATTAAGCAGTCTTTAAAATTTATGAAAACTCTCAGATCAGTCCTTTATATATCAATGACATCTCTTTAAATTTTCAATTTTAAAATTCCTTCTCTAAAGCCCTCAACCATAACACAGGATTATTGTGTATTTTACATCTAGATGACTCAATTTGGCATAACAGAATGCTTTAGCTCCACTTTGACAAATTTTCTGGGCACTTTGGGATTACTGGTAGCGAACTTCCTTCAGATAAATTTTTCCCTTAGAAGTCTATTTTAACCAGAAACTTGAATCACTCAAATCGAATCAGAAATGAGCAAGTTATGGTCAAAATACGACAAATGGTCGAAATAGGAAAATATAGCATTTCCTATACCGAGAACCAGACAGTGGCTTACACATGGTCTTACTTTGAGTGAATTTTTAGGCCACTTATATTCAGAATTTGACGATTACTATTTCTATATGTATGATTCTCCTTGAAGTCTATTTTAACCAGCAACTTGAATCACTCAAATCGGATCAGAAATGAGCAATTTATGGTCAAAATGAAAACTAGTCGAAAACGGAAAGCAGGCATTTCTGTGTAGAAACTGCCTTGAAAATGACAGGGAATGTGTTTCTCTTCCACATTTTTACTCTACTTGCTCCAATCTAATGCACTTATCTCCATTTCAACATATACACAAAAATTCGCACTATCAATTCCTAACAATTCCCTCACTTTCTTTTTCAAAACCTAACCTAATCCACTTTCCTTCTCAATTGATATCAAAAAATCATATCATTCAGCCTTAAATACCACCAATTCTTTTTAAACATCATATAATTTGATGATTCCATGTTTTATTTTCTCCCAATTGGGTTTTACTCTCACCAACCTAACCATTCAAGGTTCATGTGCTCTTTTGCACAAAACCTAGACCAAAGGAGCATCTATTCTCTTGCAAGTCCTAGAATCCAATGTAGTTCTGAATGACATGCACGATTTTTTGGACTTCTCCTCCTCCTTCTTCTTTCTCTCTTCCTCCTCTTGGCTCTCTCAGCCCTTTCACTCCTGCGGTTCTTTAGAGACGAACTTTGAGACGAATGAATTTTGGCTCTTGTTTTCCCATTTTTATATTTTCAACTTTTCACTAATTGCAATTTAGTCCTCAAACATTTAAATATTGCAATACCAACTTTTGAAATTCCTACTATGACCCATCTCTACACTTAATGATTTTCATGTTCTTTTTTTTTTTTTGCCAATGACAATTTTACCCTTATCCCCATACAACAATCCCGGTTTCCATCATTTATCATCTTCTACTTTAGTCTCGAAAATCTTCTGATGTGACATAGTGCTCTTATACCCTACGGTATCATGTCTTGTCTGTTTCTCTAGAGACGGGGGTATTCTGATATCTGGCACGCGAGTGAAGGACACCATCATTCAAGACTACTAAGGTTTTCTCATCTTCTCTATAGGAATGTAGATTTAAACAAAATACGCCTCTGTATTTCGTATTTTGTGCTCTGAAACTTTGTTATCTAATTCTTTAATTTCGTTTTTTGCCCTTTTATGTGAATGAGTTGGAATACAAGGTGATTAATTGAATGGTCATACGTGGACCCTTGAAATCTTCTACCAACTTCTTTGATTGGTATAAACACTTACAAATTTCACATTTCCTTCTCAAAATTCTTTCTTGCTATTTTCACGCTTCCACATTTGGTTTATCTCCCTGTCTTGGTGCTAGAGTTTATCTTCTTGAATTTCATGAAATTAGGTCCATTTGCTCATTTATTGTAGTTGCCGATGTAGTTCTTTGGAGGAATAAAAAGATTTTGATTCTGAAATATTGAATCGGTGGTTCAACAGTTAAATGTTGCTCTGTATTGCCAGTCGATTCAAATCCATATATTATTGGTTTTTGTTGATTTCTGGCTTTATGTTCATTGGAATTTCTTGAATAACTTTGAAAGTAGACATGGAGAATGACTATATATTTTCTAATGGGGATTCTCTCCTTTTTTTCTTTTAGTTTTATAATTTATCTATTTAGATTTTAAGGAAAACATCAATCATGGTTAATTGAACATATTTGGATTAGGAGTTTCTATTTGAATTTCAACCTAGATCAATTACTTGAAGCCAGTACGGGATTATCTTTACGTAAAACTACACTAAGCTTTTGCAGATATCGAATTAGATATTCTTTTGTGAAATATGAACATCGTGCGGCCGAAAGAAAGAACAGGTTGGAGAAGATCACTTGGTACTGCTACACCAGCATGTTGATGGGATAATCTAAGATGTAAATCCATCCATCAATATCATATAAGTATAACTTGAGGAAAAACTGAACATAATTCCATCTAAATCTGCATTTAAATTTGAATTTTACACCCGATGGTATGTAATACCTCTCTTTATGATCAAATATAAGGTAGTCTGCCATACTTGATAGATAATTTGCTAAATAAGTGCGATTACAAGGTATATATGCGAGTCGACAAACAGCCCAACTACAGTGATCATTTAACAAATATGAGATTCAAATAGAAGGACCAGAATTTCTTCTTCTTTTTTTTTTTTTTTTTGCAAGGGACTTTGGCCGAGGGCGGAAGTGCTTGTATGTGAAGAATAGGGAGCATGAAAAGCCGAGTCTTGCAGGCTAGACCTTGAAACTCTATAATCTCATGACTCGAGACACCATAGCCCTTGGCTACCATCCTGTTGATAGGCAATACGAAGAAATATAATAAATATTAGTTGAAGGCTGGGTTTTTATGTCAGTAATTGCATTACCAATAGGCCTATAGGCACCAAAATTGAAGTGACCTTTTCAGCGGTTCGAGTCCTGAATGTCTGTGAGCAAAAAAATAAAACAAGAAACAAGGAAATTAATTAATGGTATATGTAATATTATTTCAATGTTTTTCTTTGAAGATACTACCAATAAGAATAATCACATAAGAGCTACTCATCATCATTCCCATTTCTGAGAAACACAACGAGGAATTGTAGAATTAGCTATTTTATTTGTTTATCAACGATATAAACTACTTTATATGATTCCTCCTCATCCTAACCATTAGAGTGAAATTAGTCTTCTTGTCAATTAAGACTACTTGACATCGATGGCGGAATGTAGAAGAATATTTATGTTTAAGAAAAACATTAAGCCCAGTCCTAAATCGAATTCTTTATTAAATGAGAGTCGAACTTTGAAGAATAGCAATTGCTCTGCTATAAAGTAGTAAAAAATATGTTATAAGCAGTTAATAACATCATTGTGTCATTTATATTTATATGAAGCAAGCCTAAAGGTCCTTTGTTACGACTAACTTGAGATGGAAGTAGTAAGGCATGTGATTGTAGTGACCCACGAAATTTGTGTCCTGTTTATCAGACGACAACAACTAAACCATTGGATTATCAGTAATAGTCAGTAGTAATTGAAAAGATTAACTGTGTGCATGAAGAGTGCTATGAGTTTTATTTTTAGTGTCTACTTCTTGTGAAGACGGAGTTTGACGTGTAATGGGCTTGAGGATGCTAGCTTGTAAACATTACTTTGATGGTATACGAGAAATGAAAATATATTAGGTGGTGTATGGATGAAAATATTGAAGTAAGCAGTCCTTGAATTGTGATTGAAAAAATCGGTGTGAAGTGTGGCATTTGTGAGGACAAAAGGAGCAAGTTTTTTATTAGATTAAGCAAACCTGTTTTTAATTTTCTTCTTAGGTTATATTGACATCGACATTAGTTGTTTCTCACCTGAGCATAAGTTGCTGAATCTTGGAATTGCCTCATTGTTTATATTTGTTTTTTGACATATGGATGCATTTTATATTACCATTATTTCTTTTTATATTTGTGTTGTTCTTGGTTTCACAGCGAATCGAATGAGAGAAGGTTTGAGTGCCGCAGTTATTTAAGTTAGCCAGAGAGAGAGAGATGGCTTGGGTTTCCTAAGTTTGTCACTTTCATAAATGTTGTAGTTTCAAAAGTTTGTCCCTTTGTCAAAATTCGTTAATAGTAATACCCTTGCATTTAGCCAAGGATGTGAAAAGAATGAGATACAAGCCTACATCTTTTGCCCAGAGCTCTCCCTCTTGAAATTAGAGCGAGATACATGTGGGATTAGGTGAAATAAATCATCGACTTTGCGTTTGATGCCTCATATCCTCGACACCCTCGAGGCGGCTCATCGTGAATTAGAGAGATTAGTCGGCCTGATCTCGATTCTGAAGGAAATGCGAGAGCTACAAAGTAACATCACGATCCTCGATGGGTGGAGACTTCCAAGCCCAGGAGATGATACGTCGCATGATGGGCGGATGATGGAGGAGAGAGAGGAGGTTCGGGCTGGTGGAGTTGCCCTTTAGATGGTATGGGCAGGATCGAACCATTCGCCACCAAATATTTAGTCTTGAGTATACTTTGTGTTTTTAACGTTTAATACTTTGTGTTTTTTAACATTTGGACCTCAGTCTTGACTTTTAATGTTTAATACTTTGTGTTATTTTCTAACATTTGGACCTCAATCTTGACTTTTAATGTTTAATACTTTGTGTGTTTTTAAATTTAAATGATATATATATATATATATATATATATATATAATGATAAACACAATTAAACTTATTAATATATAGTAATGATTAATTTTTATGAAATATTAATTAAATAATTAAAATATTTATAAATTTAGTGACCACAAGATGTGGTATTAACACGAGACCGCTAATGTGGTCCTTTAGAAGAAAACATTTTATGGTATATAGTGACCACATTAGCATCCATGCTTTAGCGACCGCAAGATGGTCATAGAATTGGTCCTTTATCTAGTTCATTTGGTCTTCTACTTAATTAGATTATGTGACCATTTGAGGTTATTTGTGACCACATATGTGATCATTATACGCTGACCACATTGTTGTGGTAGATTATCGTGTTCACATTGTTGTGGTCGCTCAGTGAACCGCATTTCTTGTGGTCGCGCTGTGTTTCCCACTTGATCCCAGCCGGTGTCTTTGTGGCGAGATTTTGCAAGACTACGTTGTGGTCATTGGGTGGTCACTATACCTCTCACAGCGACCAGCTTTTTGTGGTCTGATTTTGTGTTTTTGTAGTGTAAATAAATTATGTGGATAGATTTTATATATATATATATATATATATATATATATATATATATATATTTGGTACGATCTTAATAAATTTCTTTTCCACCCACCAGGTTTGTTTTATTAGAATTTTGAAAAAAATATTATTATCATTTTTTATTGTTAATGACATAGGATCCTCTTGTATTCCTTGAAATAAATGCATGTATGAGTGAGCACTAATCATCGTAATTAGGATCTACGTGGTAGTATTCTCTTTTGATTTGCTAAGATCAACTAATTCTTAATATAATTAACAACTATATGTCTCCCATTATCATTCCTTCATTGTTACCCACCTCCACCAACCCACTTGTGAGTCGCCACAAGAGGGAGTGCCTAGGGATAACCTTGAGGCAGACATTTAGGGTTTTCCGTCTTGTCATGTTTTTAATGAAATGAGTTTGATTTAATTGTAATCGGGTTTTTAACTTGAATTAGTTTGGAGTTTTCAAACAGGGATGGGACGTCCGTCTAACACTTGGGTGCCAACCTAGGCACCTGTTCAAAGCAGCGATCCTTATACAAGCCAAAATCTTTGCAATGATAGATTCCTCTTTATGATTAATGTTGCTTATAATGTTGATAAGCTTACAAACTCCTCTTTATGAATTCTTTTTCAGTGATGGTTTAGTTTTTAGTTTATCCTTTTAATTAACCACATCGTATCATTATCTTTGTTGATACCATATTTAGAGCAACAAGTTTCAAACATTTCCAATCTCTATTTCAATCATGGCTTGTTGAAACTATATATAGAAAATATCAAAACACTTCTTCCTTTTACTTAGCAAACAATGATCACCAGATTCATTTTTTGCTAAGAGAATCAAGTTTATAAACTTTCCCTTGGCCCTAAACAAAATGTAACATGCGATTCTTTTTATGATGAAAAAACAAATGAACCCTTAGTGAGCTTCCATTTGCATATGCAAAAATGCTTCCATGATCTTACTTATTTAAGGCTAATCTTGGAATTAAATTAACACATAAATCTATAATTTACCTTAAATCTTATAATATTGACTTAAACCTCATATTGATATTAATAAAAACATCACTCATCTATGTCATCTTGGAGTAACTAGAGTTTATCATGTTAGTGTGTCAAGTCTTAATACATAATTGAAAACAACTCCAAGTGAGAGGTAACATGGTAGGAGGATTGTGATAAGCAATTCACTTGATTCCTTGATAATCTATATATGATACTCATATTAAAACCATTTGAAACTTATAATTTTTACCTTAAGACGAGAAATTCAAATTTAAGACAGGGCAAAATACGTAATTTCGATTACAAAGAACAGTACGGTTAAAAATCCGTAACTAATTCTCTAGATCTCGGATGACAGGAAACAGTTGCAGATTGGAATCGATCTCATGAAATCTAGTTAGCACGTGAAACACATGTAATTTCTTGGGACGTCAGATCGGCCACGTTTTTCGAACATCGCGTTTAGGTCTTAAGTAAATCGATTACCGATGCTGACGAAAGGCACATATAACATGTACTCATGTACCATAAGTGGTATATGAGTAGAGTGATGAAAATGGACCGGTAGAGGTAGTCTTAGAGATATCAGTCACAGTAATATAAGGACATAAGGTCATTAGCCCAAATCTTAAGTTACTAAATGACAAATAGAATAGTTCTCCTTCTTCTACATTAGGCCAAAAAGGAAAAACGTGGGAGCTCATTTGATTGGAGATGCAGTGGCTTGATGGAGTTTTCTAGAGAGGTCTTCACTCTCTCGAAATGGGAGATCGGGCCAGTTGGATTTCGACGGAACTGAGAAGGGAGAAGAGAAAGCGTTCTACAGCGGAGGCTTGAGGCCTGCAGCGTGGACTCACCAGGGATCGGGAGTTTCTTGAACTCCTTGAGGTAGGATTTTCTCCTACTTCAGTTTATTCCCATTTTTAAGGGTTTTTCGATGTTGAGGTTGGTTGGGCGAGTGAGGGCCGTTGATCGATCCCCGAAACATGGGACCGAATTGTTGGAATTTTCTTGGGATTTTCTCTTGTGTAGTGGCCTTGATTACATTGGTTGTTATGGGTCCTTTGTGATAATTTATTCAATAAATTATGCTTTGAGAGTGTTTAAGGGCCGGGTGTGGGTAGAAGTCGGTTCCAAAAAAAGTGGCAGAGATTGAATGAGTCGTTTGCCAGTGGAGCGATAACTTCTTTGGAGACACAAGGCCCATTAAAAATGGAGTCTCGGGTTGTGTAAATTAGATAAAATCGTCCATGTGTTTTGGTATGAACTTGTATGAGAATGAATGAAGCGAGTTGAATTGTGGTGTAGAAATCGATAGGTTAATGTAATGAGGGTTAACATGAGGTCCACAATTATGGAACACAGTGGCTGTGTATAGAGACAGAATAAAATTGTGATTTGCTCAATTATATGAATATAATTGTGAGCGTAAACCGTGGAGATAAAATTATGAATTACTTTCGAGTGAGCTAAATTGGGTGATGCTTGATGTGTTGGAATTACATGCGTGTAATTATAGTTGATTAATATGCATATTGACATATTGTGTAAATGATTTTGAAAATGGCATAATGCATTTTCCTTATGCCTTTGGGTAACTTTAAGTGGGGTGTGAGTGCATGACAAGGTATTTTGTAAACGGATATGTTTGCGAAGAAATTTCACGAGGATGATATTCGGGAGGGTGGGTTGGGAGATGGGCGACGGTCATTTCGGATGAGGACCATGATGTTTGGACTCACCAACCAATTCACCTCGGAGGGTAGTCCATATTTGTGCAGATATTTGGTAGTATATTTTCAAGAGCAGTTTGTTTGAAAATGATTATTTTCTCATACATGGCAGAGCAGAGTGTGAGTGGTCGGTGAGGACTCGTGACATGGGAGGTAATCATGCCCAGACATTCAAGTCAGGATCATGTTACTTGAGTGTGTGTTTACTTTAGACATTACCTTTGCACTTAGGTGGTGAGTAGCCCGCAGGGGCGATTCTCCTGCGAGCTTTTAGCTCGCCCCGTGTGGGACCCCCTTTATTTTCGGGTACCAAGAGTGCTCGAGAAACTGACTCATTTTGAGGTTGATTTTGAAGAAGCCGGTTTGTGGCTTGATGGTTTTTGGACATAACATGTATTAGAATTGTAGATTTTAATATATGTTTGTATAAAACAAAAGTGTTATCAACTATTGAATTATTGGGAGATAATTGGAGAATAGTTGTGATATCTGTTTTTATGAGTATTGGTTTATGAGCCCAAGAGGCACTTTTACTCATGTTGGGATTATATTGCATATATTGGATTGTTTGGGACAGGTAAATGTAGGTTATTTACAAGTATTGTATTTTGGTAGAGCTCCCCGTACAAAGGAGACTCTGCCCAGATTTTAAATGGCGTCGGGTAACTTAGGCCTCCCGCCTGTATTCAGCGGTGACGGGTAGTCAACGGACCGGAGTTTTGAAGATACATTTTAAATTAAATATTCTTGTCATCTTATTTTTCTAATTATGGAAACACTTGATTTTGTTTATGGAATTATGGAAACACTTGATTTTGTTTATGGAGCAAGACCTCGACTTGTTAGGATGCATGCATCATATTCATGTTTCTTCTTCTACTTTTGTGATAAAGACTTGTGCGTATTTTGTCTCATAAGCTTTTCTAGTCTCTTCATTAATCAAGTTTTTCTGACCTCCATAGATAATGCCATTTGAGACAAAGTTATAATAGTCAAAACAAAAGTTTCCCAAATTATTGGAAAGAAATAAGCTAGTATCTCACCATCCATGACCATTTTCATAATAGCTAACTAATTAACAATATCATAAAAGCATTAAGTTAATCTATTATTAATCTTCTTCCTCTTTAACTTTATGTTCATCGACTCTTTGACATTAAATTTTTATTCCTAATTGTTTTTTATTTAAACCCTATCTCTAATTTCTTCAAAAATATTATACCAATTTGTTTTTAATTGCCTCGTGGTGACGATGAGGATGTATTAATTCATTTGCCTAATATGGGCAGTGGCTTTTTGTTCATCTTATACAATTCCAATTAGAAATATCATTATTTCCCTAACTTCTTCACCCTTTAAGCATCTCACAAATTTTTAATGTGGTAAGTGATGCCTTTTTCAAGCCGGGCCCAGAATTTTGGAGCGTGTTGGGGTCGTTGGGCCGGACCTGGACTGATGCTGGGCTGGTCTGCTGCGAGTACACGGATGTGGCTTCTGCAAAGAACAAGAAAGAAGAAGGGAGGCTAGGCAGGGGCCGCCGTGGCAGCTCGATGCCTATGTCAGTTTCTTTCTGAGAGAAAAGATAGACTACTTAGAGGGTGAATGTGTTGCGTACCTTTCACCGATGGGGTGGTTTGGTATTTATAGTGTATATTATTCCCAATTGGAGGGTAGTAAGGATTCTTTCCCATTTGATGGGATATTTCTTGCCTTTATCGGATTTTAGTAAGAGATATTGAAGGAGTAGTTTATTGAGAATTATCCTCCTTCCTTATTGGTGAGATCCGGCTTGATTTGTAGGATAAATTACTTATCTCAAATTATCCTGTTTTCCTTGATGAGATTTAATTGGAGATTTAGTTAGATTCACAGGATAAGAAGTTATAGGGGATTATTCTACTTTCCTTATTGGCGAAAGTTCAATCTGATTTGCAGGATATGGGCCTTCCAAATTATCCAAGACTGGCCTTTGGGCCTAACGGACTGGGCCTTCGTTTTGGGTTAGCGCAAAGGGGCCTGGATATTGCATTGGGCCCACTTCTTTGGGCTTGGCGAGTGGGCCTTCGAGCCCATTTTTCAAACCCTATCAGTTGCCCCCCAGCCCTTGTGTACGGAATGCGTGGGCAAGGGCTGTAACTCTTCTTGTATCGGTTGCAATTTCCACGTGTCTGTTCGGGGCTGGGTTAGTTAGGGCTTTGTCGCCGTCATATGTCTTGTGATAATGATGACTTTTCGGTTTTCGCGCTCTTCTCTTCCACTTCTTTCAGTTTCCTTATGTTTCTTCCGCAGACACCTTCTGACCTTTCGCCTTGCGTGTCCTTGATCCTGAAATCTTTTCTTTGCTTTCAGCGAGCTCGTACTTCACTTTCCTTTAGTTTTCCATCTGAACCTTTTGCGTAGAGTCTTTTTCTGTCGTTTTTCCTAAGATAGCTTCTTCGGTTTTATTCCTGGGACCGCTGCGTCTTTATCTTTTTGGTATCTTTTTTTACCGATACGACAAGGCGCTAGGAGTTAGGTGGTCAGAGTTTTGTTTAATTACTTGCTTTCATCAGTGCGAGTCATTTCTTCTTCTCTGCGTGGGGTGACTCTTCGGTGTGCGGTCACAGGCGGATGGGCGCTCGATCCGTTCGGCCGGGGTTGAACTTCGAAACGGCCTAAGGGCGCCTCCTTTTCCCTTGGACAAGGGTAAGGGGAGAGTAAACCTGATTAAATATCCTGGGGGATCATAATACCTCAATCAGTGATCGACATGCTTTAGCGTAGGGCCTAGCAAGGTCGGTCCCTCATATGGGGCCACCTTTGCCAGCTTTACCGACCTCCTTTTGGTGTTCGGGTGTGGTCCCCTAACGTTTTGACCTTCTATGTAGTTTTCGTGCCTAAGATGGTGTGCTTCTTTAGTAGCCTTAAATAATGTTGTTTTTCCTTTACATCCCATACGTAAAGGGTTTTGCGACATGATGTCATCATCTCAACTCTCACGCGGTTTACAGGGTATTTTGGTTGGCCTGTTGGTCTTCTTTAGGGACAGGGGATTTGGTGTCCCCAGTATAGCTTTGTTTCTTTATCTTTTTAGTGCGAAGGAAACCGCTGAGGGCTTCCTCTATTTTCCGGGCGCTCACAGTGCTCCTCACAGTGATTTCCAATCTTCCCTCTTCCCACAGGCTTTGGAAGGGGCGCTACTTCTTTGGTAGTGGCGGTGGGAATGTGAGAGCCCCTTAACAAGGGCGACACCTGGCGTTAGGTTGCTTAGACACCAGAGAATCTCGTGAAGTGTTCGCTTTGTTTTTGGTATAATCTTTATGGGGTCATTGGGTATTTACGATTACTTGTCTGCTTGCCTTCGGGCGCTCAGATCAATCTGTGTAGGGATATGCGGCGTGAATGCCCTCGCCCCTGCGAAGGCGATCAGTGGATCTGCGGCCTTCGAGGCGAGGTCGGCCGGCTCTGTTGTTTGAGGCCTTCGCCTCCTCCCACCATGAGAATCTCTCCCATTGGGCCCTCCGCTACCAAACCCACTAGGGGAACTTAAACTCAGGTTGGGGCATTTGTCATAGAAGCAGGAGCTTGAAACGAGGAAAACCACAATCAGTTGAGAAAGATCATTCTTTGGTCAGGTTCGAAGTGGGGCGTCTTCCTCTTCTCCTCTACCTATGTCAGGAAGAATTTGGAGCAAAATGATGTCACCTCATTTGAGGTTCCTAAATCTTGAGCTCATGACCGAATCACGGGTCACTGAGAGGAGCAAAGGTCCCTCGGGTAAGGCGGATTGAGCGTGGATTGGCGATCCATGCCATCCTTTGTCTGGAATCGCTGTGAAGAGTGTTGACCACCTTCTTGAAAATGGAAGAATTGAAAGAGGAAGGACTTGGCGGCGGTGATGAGTGGTTTGCCACCTCGATGCTCGAACGCGGTAGCGCGTTTTCGTCCATTCTCAAGGATTCGAGCCTCGAAGGTGGCATCTTTGTAGGTTGCGAGCTTTGGCCCTATCCCTCCGAGGGGTGCTTCAATTTTCATACTATATCGTGTCTAATTTGATCTTAGGCCCGAGTGTTGATCTTGTGTTGGATGCGATTTGGCGTTTAATGTGGCGAGTGGCTACTCATTTTGACCGAGTTTGGCAGAGCAGGCTTAAAACGAAGAGTTATGTTAAGCGCCCGGAGTTCCTGAAAGCGGTGTTCCGCACATTTATTGGTGAGCTGCGGGATAGGGTGCGACGGATAATGGGAGGTGAGTGAGGCCGTACGATTTGGGCGCACCTCGAGTCGGCCGCGTGCTTTCGGGTAGGGAAGGGGATGAGACGAAGCAGTTTGAGGCGACGACGAGCTTTGGGAGGCTGCGGTACCGCGTATATTGACTTGCTAGGACGGGGATGGGGTACGCGGTATGCAGTATGAGCTTGGATGGTTAGGGATGAGCTTCTTACATCCTAGAATTGATACGGGAATCTAAGAAAAACGATGCGACGAAAGATGAAGCTATGCGATAAGACATATTTGATAGAGGCGGGGCTCGTCATGAGGTTGGATTTGTGAACTCGGCGGGCGACGAGAAGTGTCATGGATTCGCGTGGGGACCTTCATCGACAAATAAATGCAGTCGCTTAAAGGGATGAAATTGTGGGAGATTGAGGGACCCGAGCCCGAGTGCTCGGTGGGCTTACAGGTGGCTCAGCTTTTCGGAGCACGCTAGCGTCCTATCGAGCTTGGACTTCAACCGGCCTCCCTAGTGACGAGAGCGGAGGAGTCTCTACAGGACTGATACGGAGGCCGGATATCCTATTTGAGGCCAGCTCCCATACTTGCGCATACGCCCTTGCTTAGATGTGTAATTTTAACGTATAGATGAATGTGGCCTTTTTTCTTAATGAATACTCATTTTTTACCACCTTTGTCTCTACTTGTGCTCTTCGCGCTATTCTGCATGAACTAACTTCTTGGCTGCATAGTCTGATTCAAGCGTCTGAGTCGAACAGCCCTTGGGCTGCATGGGTTGAGTTGAGCAGTTGAGTATTTCCACTGAGGTATTGGGCTCCTGGGCGCTGAGGCCTTGTGGGGTGAGCGCTGGCCGGTGGCATTTCAGTATGCGTCTGCAGGTAGGAGTAGTTGGGCTCTTGAGAGGCGGAGTGGCGGCGGCGAGCTCATGGTTGGAAGTCCTGGCCCGGATTGGCTCTTGGTGCCATGGCTGCGTAGAGTGGTTGAACTCGTCAAAGTGAACTATTGGGCTCATTTGAGGCTAGCGGTGGCGATATAACTGGTGATCGACTCTAAATTTGCATGGCTTGTGCAGAGTAGTCGAACTAGTCAAACTGAACTATTGGGCCCGACCATTTGGGACCTTGTTGGCGATATAGCTGGGCGATCGACTCTGGCTGCATCTTTGTCTGCGGAGTAGTCGAACTCGTCGAGAAGTGAAATTTCCTATTTGGGCTCGGCGTTGAGGCCTTGTTGGCGTGAAAGCGAGGCTGATCGACTCCTGGGTGCGTGGCGTGCTTGAGTGGTCGGGCTCGTCAAAGTGAGCTCTTGGGCTCATTTGAGGCCTTGTTGAGGCGATGCTCTTTGGGTGATCGACTCTGGGAGTGCGGCTGTGCGGAGTGGTCGAGGCTCGTCGAGAGGAAGTGTTTCACTAGGCTCCGGCGTTGAGGCCTTGTTGGAATCTCTTTGAGAGTGATCGACTCCTGGGGTGCTTTGGCTGTGTAGAGTAGTCGAGCTCGTCGAGTAATCTAGGACTCCGGCGGGCACTTGTTGGTGATATAACTGGTGATCGACTCACAGAAGTGCTGGCGCTTTGCGGGAAGTAGTCGAACTCGTCAGCTTAGCTGCTAGGCTCTGGCGTTGAGGCCTTGTTGTGATATAGCTGAGCTTATATGACTCCCCAGGGTGCTAGTGGCACGTGCGAGTAGTCGAACCGTCCTGATGAGGTGTGGGCTCAGGGCGGGGCCTTGTTGGCGATATAGCCTGACTGATCGACTCCCCAGGGCTGCGTGGCTGTGCGAGTTGTCGGGCTCGTCAAAGTAGACTCTTTTTGGGCTCCCCGGGCACTAGGACCTTGTTGGCGATATAGCTGGCGGTTGACTCTAGGTACATGGCACGTGCGGGAAGTCGTCGAACTCGTCGAGTGAGCTCTTGGAGCTCGGCCCGAGGGCCTTGTTGGCGATCTCTTGGTGATCGACTCACCCAGGGGCACACTTTGGCCTATGCGATGTCGAACTGATCAGTGAGCTCTTGGGCTCCGGTATTTGAGACCTTGTTGGCGATATAGCCCTGGCTAATCGACTCTGAGTTGCATGGCTTGTGCGGCGGAGTAGTTGAACTCGTCGAGTGAGCCTCTTGCCCAGGCTCACTGGTGCGAGGCCTTGTTGGCGATATAACTGGCGAGGCGTCGACTCACAAGGCACTGGCTTTGTGAAGTAGTGAAACTCGTCAAAGTGAGCCTCACGAAATTTCACAGTAGTGAGGCCCTTGTTGGCGATATAACTTTGGTGATCGACTCATTTTCAGCTGCGTGGCACTGTGTCGAGAACATTCTGGGGGGTGAGCCGTAGAGGTGAATGCGTGATCGTCTCTCGAGGTTGAGGTGGGCGGGCGATCTCGAGGCTTCCACGCCTTTTCAGGGACCGTTCCTCTTTCTTTGGGAGGACTCTCCGATCGCTCTGCACTTTACAGGCTCAGATCCTCATTGCTTGTCGGTCTAGCTTTTTCTTTATAGGTTGAGAAGCCTTTCTTAGATATGAGGCTTCTCGCTTAGTTAATATATAACCGCTTTAACGAGCACCTCGACCATGCTTACGAGGTGTTTGAATGGAAAGCATGATGCTCGGCTATGGCTGCAATCCGGCCGATGAATGGTGATTTGCTAACTAAGTCGGGTATATCATGGAGACTACGGCACATTGAACCTCTGGACATAGGACCTCAGGCTTTCTTGCGAGCTCTGCTTGATGGTTAGCAGATGATAGCTTGGCTTTCTGTATGTTCTGGCTCCAATGAAGTGGGAGACGAACGCAATGGATAGCTCTCTGAATGAGGAAATTGATGAGGGTGGGAGTCTATTGAACCAAGCCAAGGCTGGGCACCCAGTGTGATAAGCGAGCTACGCATCGCATAGGGTCTTGACCCGTACAACTCCATTTGGTTTTATAAGTGTTGAGACATTCGTGGATCTGCATTTTCTGACGCTTCCGCGCTGGCGTGCAGATTTTCTTTGGAAAGGGAAGTGGAAGCGCCTCCAGTGTGAAACGGTGATTGATCTGTTGCACCAAGGTGTCCATGGTGTCAGGGGCGCGTCCTCTTATAACTTCCTTCACACGGCTGAGCTCTTGCTGGAGGCTCTTGAACCTCTGCTCCCATGATTGCTCTCGGAGTCCCTTTAAGGGTGGCGTGGTTCTTCGTTCGACCTTAGGTTTAGCCGTTGCCCTCCTCACAGGGGGTTTGGATGTGATGCGATGCCCGGGCTAGGCCTGGATACCTTATGTTTCGGCTCCTCGGGGAGTGTGGTGTGTTGTCGCCGTGAGGGGAATGTTATGGCCTTCTTGAGTCTGTCGCCTCGAAGTGGTCGTTGCACTCCCGCCACGTGGGTTTGTTTAACTCTTCCATGAGTTGATTGGTGAAAGGTGAGTGTACTGTGGTTTGTGTTGCTGTATCGCTGTGGCAAGTCGGTGTGCGTATCGCTTAGCGGGTCTGCATCTTTGATGGATTAGGCGGTGGCTCTGCCCCGTATTCGGGTTGATATCGTGATGGCGAGTGATTGTGCTTTATTTGTAAAGGCGCGTTGCGGTGGCCTTGGCCCGATGATCTTTTTCAATCGGGCTGGGCGGAGCGTGTTGGGGTTGTTGGTAGGACACAGGGCCCGTCTTTGAGGAATTTGTCTGCCGAGCTACGGATGGCTCTTCTCTACAAAGAGCAGAAAGAAGAAAGAGTCGGCGGGGGCTTACGCACATGGCCGCTCCCGATGCTGCAAATTAGTTCTTTATGAGAGAAAAGATAGATTGCTTAGAGGGCGAATGTGTTGCGTAACTTTCATCGATGGGGTGGCATGGTATTTATAGTGTATATTATTCCCAATTGGAGGATAGTAAGGATTCTTTCCCATTGGATGTGATATTTCTTGCCTTTATCGGATTTTAGTAAGAGATATTGAAGGAGTAGTTTATTGAGAATTATCTTCCTTCCTTATTGGTGAGATCCGGCTTGATTTGCAGGATAAATTACTTATCTCAAATTATCCTGTTTTCCTTGATGAGATTTAATTGGAGATTTAGTTACAGATTCACATGATAGAAGTTATGAGGATTATTCTACTTTCCTTATTAGCAGTTCATCGATTTGTAGGATGGGCGTAGTGTCAGGCCAGGCCTTTGGGCCTAGCAATTGGAGCACTTCTTTTTGGGTTGGTGCAAAGGGGTCTAGATATTGCATTGGGCGCGCCACTTCTTTGGGCTTGGCGAGTGGGCCTTCGAGCCCATTTTTCAAACCCTATCAGTAAGAAAATCTTTCATCATGAATTTTCATATAAATCCAATTTTAATTATTGAGTTTTTTACCATGCAGATTCCTAACCAATCTCTAATACCACTTCTTAGGAAGTTAAAAAGAGTAAAAATAAAAAGCATGCACACCTTGATACAAGAATAAGAATAAAATAACAACTTTCAACAAAAAAAAAAAAGAACACTAAATATAATGTGAAAAAACTTTCCAAATAAAAGTAGAAAATATATAGAAAAGCGTTATTGCATGATAATAGAATTTAGATATAAATATAAATCTTCCCTACTTTCTTTATTGCTGAAAATTAGCTACATTTTTTTCAAACACTTTATTTACGCTTTTGGACTAATATATGGGCCCAACTAGTTGGATGAAATTAAATTAACCCAACACCATTTTAGTAAGTGGATATGTTTGGAAGTTGTTACCAAATAGTTTGCATATATTTGACAAGTTTTTATAAAACAAAATTTTGAGAATCGAGTTATTATTTTTAGAATAAATCTATAAATATTTTACTTATTTATTTTTTTACAAACAATGATCAAACTATTAAAAATTGAGTTAACTTTAATTTTATTTTTTATTTATTTTTAATTTTCCCTCTCTATTTTCTTTACGTAGTTTTTCCCGCCTCAAATTTTAAGGAAACATACATAGACTTGCTATCAAATAAAATAATTATTAATTTTGAAATAAAATTTTATAATATTCTCAAGAATGTATCAAAAAGTGGATTAAGATTTCTGGAAAACTTAGGCAAATATTTTCCAAAGAGGTAGCATACAGTCGTTGACAATTGACACATCTCAAAGTATTAAAAAGGAAAAAGAGAAATGTTGAGACTTACAATTAGACATGGAAATTAAGAAAGCAATAATGTAAGGAGGAATTGGAATCACCTACCAGGCTTCATGATCATGACGTGAAAGCTAAAATGTGACCCCCACCCTTCGTGACTGTTCTCATGGGTACCCTTCAGTGGAAGCTCACTCATAGGATATCCTCATTCCCACTGAGTTCCTTTCGCCTCCCCAGAGATTCGAACCCAGGACCTAGGGTCTTTAGTCCAATGGGAAGCATCTCTGGTACCAACTGAGCTACTGTAACACCCCGTCCCGAGAGAGTGTACAGTACATGATACTGTAGGGGTGTATAAGAGCACTAAATGTCACATAGTAGTATTTTGGAGACTAAAATAGGAAATGATAGGAAATGATAATTTATGGTATGAGCATAAGGGTATAATAGTCATTAAGCAAAAGGATATGGAAATCATAATCAAGTTAGAGATGGGCCACAATACAAATTTCATAAGTTACAATTGCAAAATTGAAAAGATGAGGGTTATTTGCAAATTGTGCTGGAAATGTTAAAATAATAAAAGGAGAAAAACAAAAGCCAAACATTCATTTGGTCTTCAAAGGCTAGGGTTCACGTATGAGAGAAAGGAAAAAGGAGAAAAGGAGAGAAAAGAGAGGAAAGAAGAGAGAAAGGGAAGAAAATGGTGGAGCAAGGTGGGAGATGTGATTTTTTTCTTCTCCTTCGCTTTCCAAGTTTCATACAAGTGGTAGCAAGGGAGAGGAGCCAAAGGAAACCAAGAACAAGTAAGTTTTAATGGTGGAAAGTTAGGTTTGATGTTTTTCATGTCTAATGTCTGAATTTTCTGGAGTATGGATGTTAAATTGGTGGTATTTAAGGTTTAATGGGTGCTGATTTTGATATCAATTGAGAAGGAAATGGATTAGGGCTAGGTTTTGAAAAAGAAAGCAGGGAATTGTTAGGATTTGATAGGGAATTGTGTGTGATATGTTGAAATGGGTATAAGGCATCAGGATTGGAGTGTTTAGAGTGAAAAAGTGGAAGAGAAACACACTGTCATTTTCTCGCGCCGGTCTCAGACAGAAATGCTTATGTTTTCTGTTTCGACTAATTTTTGTATTTTGACCATAACTGCTCATTTCCTGATCCATTTGAGTGATTCAAGTTTCTGGTTAAAAGACTCTATGGGAAAAAAATTTATCTGCTGAAGGAAGTTCGGCTAAACCTGTAATCCCAAAGTGCCCAGAAAATTTGTCAAAGTGGAGCTATGTGCAGATTCTGTTCTGCCATCTAGATGTAAAACACAATAACTTGTGTTATGTGGTTGAGGGCTTTAGAGAAGGAATTTTAAATTGAAAATTTTAGAGATGTCATTGGATATATAAAGGACTGATCTGAGAGTTTTGGCAATTTTGAAGACCGCTTGAATAATTCTCCTTTTTGAGTCATAAAGTCTATAGAGTTTTGTTGGAAAAAGGTTGGCCAAAATGAAATGGGTTTTTCAGGCTTTAAGGGTAATTTGTTCATTTGGATTTAAATAAATGTGTGTATGGTGGATTAAAATGGAAGTTATGATTAATGTAGCGTTGTATTTTCTTTGAAAACGTGAAAGGACTATAGGATCGGAAACGGAATTCGACTCGAAGCAAGCGGATCGAGCTATGAACTGTGAGTGAAAATGATATTTTGAAAATCGAGTTTTTAAAAGTGAATGGTTTTAATGTTAAACTGAATGTTTATTGGAAATGTTTATGGAAATGTTAAGGCATATGGAAATGTTTTATCTTGCATCAATATATATATTTATATGTATATGAAAGGTATGTATTACAGCAAAGCATCATGAAAGTTTTAAAATGTGTAAAGAATGCATGTGTTTTAATGATAAAGTAAAGGATTTAAAATGATTTATAAATGTATTTTGAAGAAATGCTTTACTGATGGTTACCCTAAACCCCTATGATCAAGTATGATCGAGTATCGACCGAGGTACCTTAAGTGCAAGGGGATTTAGAGAGGGTAAAGTTGAGAAGGGCTTAATCGAGGGAGGGAATTAGTGCCCTAGGGAGTAATATCCTTACACGTGATAAGGCAAGCATGACTAACCCTACGCAAAGCGTGAGTTTCTCCTGGCAAATGTGAGTGGTTATGACTAGAATGTGACCGTCCCTCACCGTCGCATCCGGAACTACCAGTGTTTATTTCCGGTTCCATCGTGAAGAAAGAAAGAAAGAAAAAGAAATAAAGAAAGAAAGCTTAAGGTATAAATGTTTAAGACATAAATTAGATTTTAATTAATAGTATGTATTACTTTGATATATACCTAAAATGTTATTTAAATGAAATGTACACTCACTCGGGTCTTTAGCCTATTCTTTCCGTATGTTTCAAAAAAGATTGATCTCGACAAGTGCGCCGATAGAGGACCCTCCTGCAGTAAAGTGAGTCGACCTCGAGGAGACGACGTGATTTCATTGTATATATAATTTTTCATCGTGATATGTTGAATATTTTGTTATGGATATATGTATATGTATAAAGTTGAAAAGGAACTACTTGGCTTCGATCCTCAAAGGATTCCAGGTAATTTGTATGCCTGCTTAAGTCCCATTTTCAAGCCCAATCTTTTGATAAAAACAAATGCATGGATTTGGAAGAAGTTTCAAATGTTCGAAGGATTGAAATGAATAAATTGTATATATGTATATATTGTGTTTGATTTGGTTGTGGACGAGAGTCCTAAAACGGAAGTTGAGAAGTCGAGGATGGAAAGATTAGAAGTGTTTTTAAATGTTTTCTGTGTTTTGTAAATTTTAAAAGTCCGAAAAACAGAGGGAAATTCGGCCAATTTTTCTAAAATCTAAGCGTTTGAAAGAAAAGAAAAAAAAAAAAATTTACCGCTTCGCCTGCATTATTTTCTAAAGATATGTTAAGGATTGTAAAGGGGTTCAGCTCCACGGATTTTATTCGACCGCTTTGAGGAAAAGTTTCTATATCCATTTGAGTGCGGAGGTCCCCAAGTTCATGAGGTTAACTGCCTGATCCTTCCACGGGTATCGTGAGCCACTGCTTTGAAATGTTATAAAGATTTGAAAAAATTTTATTTTCATATGATTGTTTTAATGTTTCTTTAAAATTGCATAAATTATTATGGTGGATTTAAAATCATATATGCATTATGCATGACATATTAAATTTTTTGAATTCACGTAAATGCGTCGTCGAGGTCGACCCCCCACTGTGAGAGCCCCGAGGCGCAGTACCCACCACCTCGCAGGAATATGTTGATGAGTCTCCGCTTTATGTCTCTCCACCCACGACAGAGGACCCTATGCCACCACAGATTGTGGCCGCCACCACCACCCGAGGTCTGGGAGACAGGATTGCTAGAGCAGTGATGGCTCAAACTTTTAGCCATCAGGTTACGACACCCCGGAGCCGTAAATAGCTTCTAGTAGAGAGGGGCTAAAGTTAGGGGCACTGAATCCATGATGGATTGGGAGACCCGGGAAAGTGCTTCGCCATGGTTAGAGGGAACAACCCAACTACCAGTATGCAAAGCTGTACCTGATTGAGCGATGGGGTCACTTTTTCCCTCGCCTTCTCCCCACTAAAAGGGACGCAGCACTGGAGTGGTGGAGGCGCCTTCGAGGAGATGCCTGCAGGGAGGTCCCGGGGCACAGCTCAAGGAAGAGTTTACAGATAGTTTGTTCCAAATCCGCCATCGATGCAAAGGTCGAGGAGTTCTCAGCCTTGGCGGTGGACACTCTCTCGGATCTGATTATGAGAGGAGTTTTTCTGAGCTCACGTATTACGTCCCATTTATCGTGGATGACGGCTCTCATGACCTCAAGAGATTTGTCGTAGGTCTTCGGTCCGTAGATTAGGACCATAGTAGTTGATACTCTTACACACAAGACGGCCGTGTGGTGAGGTCAGTAGCTGGGGTGGTCGAGAGGAGTAATGGGTTGAAACCCAGCGCCACCAACAAGGACAAGAACGGAGGGGTCGACGCAAGGTCTGTGGAGGTCTCAGCAGGAAGCGCTCAAGAGGAGGAAGACAAGTGGACCATGCGCCAGCTCCACTGGGCACACCAGCTGTGGTTCGAGGCTACGTACGTAGCTCCAAGGGTCCAAAGCCGAGGTGCTGAGTGTGGGGAGAATCTCACAGGTGAGTGCACGGGGGATGACATTGCTTTAAGTGTGGATAATGATACCTTCGCCGAGAGGTGCCTGGCGATAGTCATAAAGTGGATCGAGTGGACAAACAGATGTGCAGCGCCTCAAGATCGGTGTAGGTGGCCTGTGGTCGAGTCGAGGGGCGCCACAGGTCCCACTACATTTTACTACCAGATCCGGAGGATCTCAAAGAGGTAGTGGTGCCCACCCATCCGCAGGACGACTGGACTACTCGCACACAAGCTGTAGGCTTGCACCACCAGAGGCATGTGCAACTGCAGGTCGCTACGTAATTAATCCAAGTTTTTGAGAGTGATGCTTATGTCTTGATAGATCCGGTGCTACTTCACTGCTTATTTCTCGCTAAATTTATTGCACATGGAAATTATAGGAGGATACAAACTTCTATAGATTGTAGTATGGTGGTCTCTCTTCCTACGTGAGATTCACTTATAGTGTATAGCATAATGGGTTGTAGAGTGATTATTGAGGGCTATGAGTTTATGGCCAATTTGGTATTGTTGGACATCCAGACTCTCATGTGATACTAGGATGGACTCGGTTGCTCCCGACATCACGCCACCATGGATTGTCAGAAAGCAGCTGGTGCCTCAGAGACCGGGAATCGTAGAGATTGCTTTTTTGTGGGGTAAGAAAGATATTGTCCCCAGTATGATGTTCTGGTGGAGATGGCCGGGAAGATGCTCCGAAACTATATCCGGTATCTGTGCCTGGCGCTTGAGGTGGAGATGAGGATATGAGGATTGGAAGACATTCCGTAGTCGAGAATTCCGGATGTGTTTCCAGACAGATCTTCCGTGATCTACCCTTGTGATAGAGATCATTTTCGTGATCGAAGCAGCCCTCGGGATGCAACCGATTTCGAGCCTTATATAGGATGGCCCTAATTGAAAGAACTTAAGGTGTATGGAAGAAATGGTCAACAAGGTCTGCCGTGATCAGCACATCTCCTTGGGGAGCACGTGTTATTTGTGAAGAAGAAGGACGGGAGCAATGCGATTATGTATTGATTACAGAGAGTCAATAAGGTAACATTATCAGAATCAAAGATTCCTTCCGAGGATTGATGATCTCTTTGATCAGCCAAGGTGGAGCTGGGCAGTATTCTCCAAGATTGATTTGAGGCCGCTATCATCACTGAGAGTTCATGATGAGATGTTCCCAAGACAAAGATTCGTAAATACCAGACGCATTTTGAGTTTCTACCATGCCATTCGACTTACGAATGCCCCAAATGGGCTATGGATCTCATGAACAGATTTTGTACCTGGTCAGATCAGCCAGGATCGTGTTTATTGACGATATACCGATCTATTCGGCAAAGGGAGGAAGAACATGCAGAGCACTTAAGGATAATTCGCGCAAACACATGTGAACACTGCTATATGCTAAACTCCTAGGCGTCGGGCTAGTTCGATTGCCACGCTTTGGGACACATGTTTCGCAGAGGGCCTCAAGTGGATCCGGCTAGAAGGTCGGGCTATAATCAATTGGAAACCTCCTACGAGTATTGCGTAGATATGAGTTTTCACCGCAGTATTACCGTAAGTTCATGGAGGGATTTTCAAGATAGCCGTGACTCCTTTGACTAGACGGACAAGGAAAGAGGAACCGCTTTTATGGTCGAGGTTTGTCGCCAGGTGCCTGATGAACTGAAAAGGAGATTGACCTCAGCTCCCGTACTTACACTTCCATCAGGGCAGGATGGTTTTGCAGTGTATTGTGATGCCTCTAGGCAAGGCCTAGGTTGTGTGTTAATGCAGAATGACAAGGTGATTGCATATGCTTCTAGGCAATTAAAGTATGAATGTGTAATTATCCCACACACGACTGAAGCTAGCAAATCAGTATTTGCCTTATGGATATGGAGGCATTACTTATATGGAGGCCCTCAGAGATTTTACGATCATAAGAGCTAAGATTCAAGGCTGGTGGCGAACCGAATACGAGGCGTAGGAGATGGATTGAACTGATCAAGCGACATGAATGGTACCATTGAATATCATCCCGAAAGGCGAACGTGGGTGGTGCGTATGCCTAGTAGAAGACCCATGAGCCCCCTATCGATCGGAGGGCTGCATCTTCCTCGACCTGGTGAATTGAGTCCTTTGGTGGTGACTGAACCGATGTATCTGGGGAGCACCGTTAGCCACATTCCATGTAATGCCCCGTATTGATATTGTGACAGAGTCAGGACTGTGGATCCACAGATAGTGAAGTTAAGAGGTGAAGTAGAGTCTGGGCAACGAGGGGATTTGTCATTGAGAGAGGATGGTACCGTGGTCATGGGACAGAGGTTGTGTAAAATTTACGTGATGTGAGGAGAGATTATGGAGGAAGCCCATTCCTCCGCTTGAAAGGTGCATCCCGGAAGCACAAAGATGTATCATACCCTAAAAAGGAACACATTGGTGGAAAGGCATGAAGAGGGATATTGCGTAGTTCGTCTCAGATGTCTCACGGCGCCCGCAGTGAAAGTCAAACGATCTGCAAGCCACGCATCTGCCATGGTCCCACCCATCTCACAAATGAGAGAATCACTATGGATTTTGTAGGACTTCACTGCCGAATGGCCATGATACGATATGGGTGATTGTGGACAGACCGACGAAATCAGCCCATTTCCTACCTATCAGAACAGTGATTCATCGATAAGTCAGCTCCACCATACGTTAGAGAGATTATCGTGACCGATGGTACGCCTCGCTTCATTGTTTCGCACAGTAGATCCTGCGTTTATTCACGATTTTGGGCCCGGGCCAGAATGCCCTTTGGCACTAAAACTGCATTTTAGTACGGCTTTTCATCCACGCATGTGATGGCCAATCCGAGAGGACTATGTGATTTTTGAGATTATGCTACGCAATGCTCTATTGAGAGTCGCATTACCTTGACCTGCACCTTCATGGAGTTCGGCATACACAATGGGGCTATCGACTCAAGATTATATGGCCCTTATGAGGCTCTTTATAATTAAATGTCGAACCCAAATTGCTGGGACGCGAGGTAGGCGAAAGGAGTTCTTGCAGGTCCGAAATTGTCTGGCGACTTTGTGGGAGCAGACCGTTATGGTGATAGACTAAAAATTTCACAAGACCGTTAAAAGTTATGGACAATCGCCAGCAATTTGCAGCCATGAGTGATACAGGATTTTGGCATCACTGTTTTGCCGCATTTGCGACGGAAACGTGGAAAGTCGAGTCCACGATATATCGGGCTACACCGGATTGTTGAGAGGATTGGAGAGGTGGCATATCGATTGAGCCGGCGTATCCGACTCGATCAGATCTTATGATGTTTTCCATGTTTCTATGCTTCGCAAGTACATACCAGACCCTTCACATATCGACAGAGCAACCAAGTGGAAATACAAGAGAATCCTGACATACGAAGAGGAACCAGTTAAGTGTATCCTGACCCGCTGAGAGCAGTGCCTCACAACAAGACTATTCCACCGTGAAGATATTTGGTGGAGGAGCTGTCCACGTAGGAAGCCACTGGGGAGCCAGAGGCTCAGATATGCCATCAAGACTTCAATTATTTTCCTGATGAGTGTATTTTCCTTTCCTTACTTTTGATATATTCATTCTCGAGGACGAAATTTCCTCGTTCCTATGAGGGAGGATTTTTGTAAATAATCATTCTGCAGAGTCGCACAAAGATACGACATCAGAGGTATAAGAAGACTAAACGTCAAGATAAGAAGATTTCTCGAGACCAAAATGCGAAACGACAGAAATGATAATTTATGGTATGAGCATAAGGGTATAATAGTCATTACAAAAGAATAAATCATAATCGTTAGAGATTTTCGCCACAATACAAATTTCATAGCTACAATTGCAAAAATCAAAGTATTTATGTTTATTTGCAAATTGTAGCGAATGTTAAATAATAAAAGCGAGAAAACAAAGTTCCAAACATTCATTTATCAAAAGGCTAGGGTTCACGTATGAGAGAAAGGAAAAGGAGAAAAGGAGAGAAAAGAGAGGAAAGAAGAGAGAAAGGAAGAAAATACAGAAAGAAGGCTGAGATGGATTTTTTTCCTTCAAGCTTTCCAAGTGCTCTACACTGTACAGCTGAGAGAAACAAAGCGAAACCATCAAAGTAGTTTTTAATGAGTGGGAAAAAGTTAGTTTGATGTTTTTCATGTCTAATGTCTTGAATTTTCTGGTATGGATGTTAAATTGGTGGTATTTTAAGGTTTAATGCGCCGATTTTGATATCAATCGGTAATTTAAACGATTGTGCTGAAGCCAAAAAAGAAACAGGGAATTGTTAGGATTTGATATAATTGTGTGTGTGATATGTTGAAATGGGTATAAGGCATCAGATTGGAGTGTTTAGAGGAAAAGTGGAAGAGAAACACATTCTGGTCATTTTCTCGGGCAAAGAGTCCTTAGTATGCAAACGCCTGTTTTCTGTTTCCTGACCAATTTTTGTATTTTGACCATAACTTGCTCATTTCGATCCGATTTGAGGGATTCAAGTTTCTAGTTAAAATAAGACTTCCAAGTGGAAAAATTTATCCGGCGGTGCTCAAGCAAATTGTAATCCCAAAGTGCCCAGAAAATTTGTCAAAGTGAAGCTATGTGCAGATTCCGTTTCGCTATCTGGGGATGTGAAACACAATAACTCTCAGGTTATGGTCGAGGGCTTTAGAGAAGGAATTCTGAAATTGAAAATTTAAAGAGATGTCATTGATATATAAAGGACTGATCTGGAGAGTTTTATAAATTTTGAAGACCGTTTGAATAATTTTTGAGTCATAAAGTCTATAGAGTATTGTTGGAAAAAGGTTGGCCAAAATGAATGGGTTTTTTTTGTGCTTAAGGGTAATTTGTTCATTTGGATTTAAATGAATGTGTATGGTGGATTAAAATGGAAGTTATGATTAATGTATAGTTGTGGTTTTCTTGAAAAAGGTGAAAAGGACTATCGGACGGGAAACGGGAATTAATGGTACAAGCGGATTGAGCGGTGAACCTGTGAGTGAAATGATATTTTTGAAAATTGAGTTTTTAAAAGTGTATGGTTTTAATGTTAAACTGGAATGTTTATTGAAATGTTTATGGAAATGTTAAGGCATATGGAAATGTTTTATCTTGCATTTGTATATATATTTATATGTATATGAAAGGTATGCATATGTTAAAGTAATACGAAAAGTTTTAAATGCCAAAATGAAACACGCATACGCTGCTTAACGAGCAAAGAAAAGATTTAAATGATTATAAAATGTATTTTGAAGAAATGTTTTACCGACGGTTACCCTAAACCCCTATGACTCGTTATGATCGAGTCGACCGAGGTACCTTGCTGCCAGCGATTGTATAAGCTATGGTGCGTTACTAACCGAGGAGTGAATTAGCGCTCAGAGTAATATCCTTACACGTGATAAGGTGCTATGATCGAACTCCTATGCAAAGCGCGGAGTTTCTCCGCTAGCCAGAAGTTGTTATGAGACTAGAATGTGATCGTCTCCTCACCGTCAGCATTCTAAATCGTTTCTGTGTTATTTCCCTGGGTTCCATCAGAAAGAAAGAAAGAAAGAAATAAATAAAGAAAGAAAGTTTAAGGCATAAATGTTTAAGACATAAATTGATTTTAATTGTAATAGTATGTATTACTTTGATATATACTGAAAATGTTATTTAAATGAAAATGTACACTCACCGGGTCTTTTATCTCATTCTTTCCAGAGGCCAAAACATTTTCGGGGACTCCGAGACAAGTGCGCCGACAGGACCCTCCCCGTAAGTAAAGTGAGTCGAGACCTTTAAGTGAGACGACAACAGATTTCATTGTATATAATTTTCCATACCGTATATGTTGAATATTTTGTTATGGATATATGTATATGTATAAAGTTGAAAAGGAACTACGTGGGCTTTGATCTCTCGCGGACGAGGTAATGTGAGGCGGTCGGCTTAAGTCCGGCTCAAGCCCAATTCCTTTGATAAAACAATGCATGGATTTGAAGAAGTCGCAAAATGTTTTGATGATTGAATGAATAAATTGTATATATGTATATATTGTGTTTGATTCGTTGTGACGAGATATCCTAAAACTGAAGTCGGTAGTTGAGAATGGAAAGATTAGAAGTGTTTCTAAATGTTTTCGTTGTGTTTTGTAAATTTGGGAAAGTCCGAAAAACAAAGGAAACTCTGGCCAATTTTTCTGAAAAATCTAAGCGTTTGAAAAAGAAAAGAAAAAAAAAAATTTTACCACTTCGCTTCTGCATTATTTTCTAAAGATATGTTAAGGATTGTAAAGGGGTTCACTCCATGGATTTTATTTGACTGTTTTGAGGAAAAGTTTCTATATCCATTGGAGTGCCGGGAGGTCCCCTCGGGTTCATGAGGTTAATCCGGGTCTTGATACCCATGCAACTCCATTTGGTTTTTATAAGTGTTGAGATGATCGACAGGATCTCTAGTACCATCGAACGCTTCCACTTGTGGCATTCTGAATTTTGCCGGAAGAGGGAAGTGGAGCACCTCGGCTGTGAACGGTGATTCAGTCTGTTGCACCAAGGTGTCCATGGTGTTAGGGGCGCGTCCTCTTACTTACTTCCCTTCAGCCTACCGGAAGGCTCTACCGAGGCTCTTGAACCTCTGCTCCCATGATTGCTCTTCCGTCCCTTGCTAAGGGTGGCGTAGTTCTTCGTTCCCGACATGCCCCCCGGGTTTTGCTTCGTTGCCCTCCTCTCTAGGGGCTAGATGTGGTACGTGCCCCTGCCAGGGCCGGACTCTATGCTCGCCTCCTCGTGGAGTGCCGAGGATTGTGTCAGCTCTTCACGTAGGGGGAATGTTATGGTCTTCTTTTTGAATCAAGCCGCGCTCCTCGTGGTCGCTGTGACCGCCCGTGAGTTGTTTAAACTCTTCTATCAGACGTTGATTGGTGAGGCGGAGCACTCACATCGCCTCGTGGTTGGCCGTATCGCCCATCGCCACGAGGCCTACCGCCCGTATCGCTCTCGGCGGGTCCCGCATCTTTGATGGATCGGGCGTTGCTCCCGCCAGGTTCCGGCTGATACCATCGGCGAATCGAGCGATTAGTCTTTATTTGTAAAGGAACTCGTTGTTCTACGTGATCGCACTAACCGGAGCGATGCTTTTTTTCAATCAGCTAGACCGGAGCGTGTCAAGTTGTTGGGCTTCGACCGGATCGATGTCGAATATTGGTCCACAGCTCCTGACGTGGCTCTTTCTTTACAAAAAGAGCAAGAAAGAAGAAGGGTCGGCAGGGGCTTCGCCTGTAACCGCTCCGATGCCTAAGTCAGTTTCTTTATGAGATAAAAGATAGACTGCTTAGAGGGCGAATGTGTTGCGTACCTTTCATCGATGGGGTGGCATAGTATTTATAATGTATATTATTCCCAATTGGAGGATAGTAAGGATTCTTTCCCATTTGATGTGATATTTCTTGCCTTTATCGGATTTTAGTAAGAGATATTGAAGGAGTAGTTTATTGAGAATTATCTTCCTTCCTTATTGGTGAGATCCGGCTTCATTTGCAGGATAAATTACTTATCTCAAATTATCCTGTTTTCCTTGATGAGATTTAATTGGAGATTTAGTTAGATTAACATGATAGAAGTTAAGGTGATTATTCTACTTTCCTTATCAAGCAGCTCAATCGGGATTATAGGATACGCCTTCCAAATTATCTCAAGACCGCCTTTGGGCCTAAATTGACTGGGCCTCTGCTTTGGGTTGGTGCAAAGGGGTTCGTATATTGCATCGGGCGCGCCCACTTTCTGGTTGCGAGTGGGCCTTCGAGCCCATTTTTCAAACCCTATCAGTAAGAAAATCTTCCATCATGAATTTTCATATAAATCCAATTTTAATTATTGAGTTTTTTACCATGCAGATTCCTAACCAATCTCTAATACCACTTCTTAGGAAGTTAAAAAGAGTAAAAATAAAATGCATGCACACCTTGATACAAGAATAAGAATAAATAAATAACTTCAACAAAAAAAAAGAACACTAAATATAATGTGAAAACTTTCCAAATAAAAGTAGAAATATATAGAAAGCCGCTATTGCATGGTAATAGAATTTCTAGATATAAATATAAATCTTCCTACTTTCTTTATTGCTGAAAATTAGCTACATTTTTTTCAAACACTTTATTTACGCTTTTGGACTAATATATGGGCCTAACTAGTTGGATAAAATTAAATTAACCCAACACCATTTTAGTAAGTGGATTTGTTTGGAAGTTGTTACCAAATAGTTCAGATATATTTGATAAGTTTTTATAAACAAAATTTTGAGTTATCGAGTTATTACTCTTAGAATAAATATATAATGATTTTACTTATTTATTTTTCAAACAATGATAAGAAACTATTAAAAATCGAGTTAACTTTAATTTTATTTTTTATTTATTTTTAATTTTCCTCTCTATTTTCTTTACAGAGTTTTTCCCCGCCCCTCAAATTTTAAATACAAGGAAAACATATGGACTTATCAAATAAAATAATTATTAATTTGAAATAAAATTTTATAATATTCTCAAGAATGTGTATCAAAAGTGATTAAGATTTGAAAACTTAGTAAATATTTTCCAAAGAGGTAGCATTACAAATATGACAATTGACACATCTCAAAGTATTAAAAAGGAAAAAGAGAAAATGTTGAGACTTACAATTATATTGATGGAAATTAATGTTAATAATGTAAGGAGGAATGGGAATCACCGATTATGTATTTCATGATCATGAACGTGAAAGCTAAAAGGTGAGGGAAATGGATGCCAAGTTAAAATCACTACTTGGTAAACGGTAATAGATGAAAATCTATTTTTTTTTTTTATATTAACTTTCTAAATCAAATTGTAGCATTTACTATTGCAATGACTTAAACATGGATCTCTGGTATCATCGAATATATATGTAAGATGATTGAAATATCTCATGACTTAACCAATAGTCTCAAGTTTAAAACCTAGAAATAAAGCTAATAGTCCCTTCACACCCCTTAACTATTTGAGTCAAATCTCGAAGTTGGATGGTGGAAGCTGGCTTATTAAAATACACAAATTTTAGGAGAATCTCCAAATAGCCCAACCTAAGGCCCACCCTTTGTAGGATTTCAATTTCCCCACTCCATGAGTCTCATTTTGATAGGCCTATTATGTAATTTATATAATATATATTATATATTATGTAATTCTATATATAATATATATTTATTAAAAAAAAATTTTTATATAAGTTAAATATATATAATTTAGAATTATTAATGCATTAAAAACAAAAAAAAATGATTTTAATTTTTTGACTTGCGGAAGCCGGCCCGTCTATCCCGGGCCCAAGATGTTGTATGAAAATCAAAATTTAAAAAATATGCATAATTAAAAATAAATAAATAAAGAAATGCAAACTGATATCTATAAATAAATAAACTCTGTTTTCGGGTCTCTAAATATGGATGCCTCTGCCTTCCGAATCGGGAAGTCCGCTTGCCTTGTGGAAATAATCTCCCTGCAATCCCATTTCTCCAAGGATTCATCACGCTTGATTTTGGAAGCCCTAAAATGCTATATTCAAGCAAGATCAAGGGTCCGGCACAAAGAGATCACCCAAAAATGGAAAGGATTCGATCTTCATTCATAACCAAACATAAGAAAACCTTAAGAAAACTTCCCCCGCTTAACCCACTCTCGTCGTCCAAGAAGCCAGAAACTTATCCCCGCCGCATTTCCTCGCTTTTTCACGCCCATGGATTCCAAAACCACCAAACAGTGACCCTCTAGCCTCCCGATCAAAGATCTCGGGAGATCTCCAAAGTTGGGCAGAATTCACCCTAACTGGCCCTGGCCCAAGCCCTGGGCTGAAGAAAATATCGACTCTCGTGGTGAGATGGAACCGTTGAGCGTGTGGATAGTCGTTGGAAGATGCGTAAACAAAGGGACCTTATCCGGGTATGGGAGAGTTCCTCATTTAGTCGAAGCTGGAGACTCCTCGGGCGACTAATATGGATCAAAAGAGAACAACAACCGTAGCCGGTAAAGAACCGTGCCTGAGGTCGTGTGGATCTTTATTAACCCGCAGAGAATCGGGTTTCTTCATCTTGGGATAATAAATTTGCCCGCTTGCTTGCAAAGTCGACATTTCAACGCCAGTACCTGTGTCGCTCCCTCCCTCCGCACTTGTAAATTCTTTGTTATTTCGAGCCGCACACACCTCTTTTCTCTCTCACATTCATGATAGGATTCAAAACCAATTTATTCCTCTTTTTCTTCTTCGAGCCATCAGCTTCTGAAAATTCTTTAGGCAAAAACTTCCAATTCAAACCCTGAATCACAATCAATTCTTTCAGTGGTTTTCTTCTCAAACAAAACATTCCCCCATATTCCCGACCGTAAGACCTCGATCTCTCGATCCCTTTTTCTATCAACAACATCTCAGGTCTCAATCGCCATAACCTTTAGAAACAAAATTTTCATCCTCATCATCCTTACAATTGGCGATTTTTGATGCAGAGGGTCAGTTCAGAATGGCGTAATTGTTTCTTTAAAACCCGCAATGTAATTAGACTCTTCCCAACTCCTCCTCAAGCCACCCTAGACAAAGAACATCAAATACATAACCCCTTCTTCTCGAGTTCCGCTCACCGTATTAGAGCGCGCATAAAGAATCATTGAAATTGGAGGAAGAAGAATTTGAAGCAATCTTGTACTCTTTGGGATCGTCTCTTCCCAAGTGGGTAGGAAGTCTCCATCTCGATCGCAACTACTAGTCTTGGCCTCGATGCATCGATCACCGACATCAACCTTTTAGAATGCATCTCATATGACTCCTAAAGAGCTCGATGAACAAAACCCTTTTTACATATTCTCAGAGATTTTGTTGCCTTGAATGATGCCTCATGTGACCAATCGTATTCGGATGAGTTAAACCCTTGTCATTACATACTCTTTGCGACATGCTCTAATTCGGCAGCCCTTCGTTTTTCCTTCTTCTGCTGTCTGCTTTGGAGCAGCCCCGGGTTTGAACTTGAAAGCCTCCATGACTTCTTGGGGTTCTCTCTCAGGCCATAACCAGTTGTTTGACCACCGCCATCTTCTTCAAAACCTATGTCCCTTTCAATGGGATTCTTATCACTCAGAAATGGAGTTCTCTGCCAATTATACGGCACCTCAGCATGACCTCCCAAAGATCTTCCAATTTCGATAAACCTCTACCTTGCACTCATGCCTCTGTTCTTGAACGATTTCCATCAAATCCGGACAAAAGAAAGATAAAGAAAATAAAGAAAGCTCGGGAAATTTCGGAAAGTGTAGTACTCGAATTTTCCATCACTTTCCAGGAAAACAACAAGAATGTTAGAGAAAGAGGGGAATCTGACATCCACCACCAAGAACATGATTTAGTGATTGTGGATATTTGAACTTGAAATGTGGAAGCCAATATCCAACTCTTAACCCTCAGAGAGAGAGAGAAAGAGGTTCTAATGCCAGTAGAGAGAGAGAGAGAGGGAGGAGTTCCCCTCTAAGTCTAGACTAGAGAATCCCTTCTGAGTTCTGGATTGATGCGTGGTTTGGAAGTAGAAAATAAATTCCTACATGGAGGCAGCAAAGATATGATATCCAAATCCAAGTTACACGCTACATACATGTGTAATTTAATTCTCCTCAAGACTCATGACTCGCAGAGTCAAGGCCCTACTCGCACATTTGATACTTTTCTTTTTCCCCTGTTTGCATTTCTTTATTTATTTATGTTTTAATTATGCATATTTTTTTAATTTTGATTTTGATACAACATGCCAATTTAATTGGCTTAAAAGGCACCTGATCCTGCTTTATTATGGTCAGTCACATGATACAAAAATCAAGCTAAAACCTCTACATTAAGATTTCATATCCAATGGGGGGTTTTTTGGATGAGGGTGGATTGAATTTTCAACCTCAAATGCTACTTTAATTTACTTTTAATAAGTAGCTACCATCCAACTTTGAGATTTGGCTTAAGAAGTTAAGGGGTGTGAAGGGACTATTAATTGCATTCCTAGGTTTTGAACTTGAGACCATTGGTTAAGTCAGAGATATCTCAACCATCTCACATACATATTCGATGATAACATAGATCCATGTTGATGTCCTTGCAAGAATAAGTACTACAATTTGATTTAGAAAGTGAATATAAAAGATAAGTAGGTACCATCTAGGACATCAAGCACAAGTAGTGATTTTAACTTGGCATCCCCATTTCCCCACCTTAGCCTAATGCGGCATGATCATGAAGCCACAATCGGTGATTCCCATTCACTCCTTCCATTATTTCTTTCTTAATTCCCATGTCTAATTGTAACTCTCACCATTTCTCTTTTTCCTTTTTAACACTTTGAGATGTGTCAATTGTCAACGACTGCCCCTTACCTGTTTTGAAAATCTTTGCCTAAGTTTTTCGGAAATCTTAATCCACTTTTTGATACATTCTTGAGAATATTATAAATTTTATTTCAAAATTAGCCAATTATTTTATTTGATAGCAAGTCTATGTATGATCTTGTACTTTGAGGTGAGGAAAACCTCAGAAGAAAATAGAGAGGAAAAGTAAAATAAAATAAAATTAAAATTAAAGTTAACTCAATTCTTAATAGTTTGCATCATTGTCGAAAAATAATAAGTAAAATCATTATATATTTATTAAAAGAATAACTTTGGATTCTCAAAATCTTCTTTTATAAAACTTGTCAAATATATGCAAATCCATTTGGTAACAACTTCCAAACAAATCTACTTAAGTTAAAATGGTGTTGGGTTAATTTAATTTTATCCAACTAGTTGGAGTCATATATTAGTCCAAAGAGTAAAATAAAGTGTTCAAAAAAATGTAGCTTTTACTTTAGCAATAAAGAAAGTAGGGAAGATTTATATTTATATCTAAATTTATTACCATAAATATGCTTTTCTATATATTTTCTACTTTTATTTGGAAAGTTTTTTCACATATATTTAGTGTTTTTTTTTTTTTTTTTGTTGAGTTGTTATTTTATTCTTATTCTTGGTATCAAGGTGTATGTATTTTATTTTTACTTTTTTAAATTTCCTAACATAAAAGTAATAGAGATTGTTAGAATCTTGTTCTTGATAAGGATAGAATGAAGTAACCTTCTATGGTAAAACTTCATACTCAATTCTGATTTATATAGAATCACAGATAGTTTTACTATTAAAATTGTAAGATGTTTAAAGTGTATTGCTAGACATAATGGTATTTCTAATTTGGAATTGTATAAGATGAACAGCCAATTGCCTATATTAGGCAATGAATTAATACACTTCACTAGCTACCATACATGGCAATTGAAACAAATTTGCATAACATTTCTAAGAAATTATAGATAGGGTTTAAATAAAAACAAATAGGGAATAAAAATTTCTCACAAAGAGTCGGCGAACATGCTAAAGAGGAAGAAGATTAATGATAGATTAACTTAATGCTTTTATGACTTATTGTTAATCAGGTTAAATCATTATGAAAATGGTCATGATGGTGAGATACTAGCTTATTTCTTTCCAATAATTTAAACTTTGCAGACTATTAGTAACTTTGTTTTAAATAGTGTAATATCTGTTGGAGTATTTGCAAAAACTGATTAACTGAAGAGACTAGGAAAAGCTTATGAGACAAATACAAAAATAAGTCCTTATCACAAAAAAGTAGAAGAACATGAATAGAGAATTATGATCCTAACAAGTTGGAGGGAAGGTCTTGTCTATAAACGAAATCAAGTGGTTCCATAATTAGAAAAATACATGACAAGAATATGATTTAAAATTATGGAAGTTTTTTAGTGTTTTAATACGAGTGGTTGCATATAGATTATCAAGTAATCAAGTGAAATTGTAGACATTGGTAAACTTCCTACCATGTTACCTCTCACTTATTGTTTTCAATATGAGTTGAAGACTTGACACACACTCAATATGAAAAACTCTAGTTACTCCAAGATGATAGAGATGAGTCATGTTTTTATTAATACCAATATGAGGTTTAAGTCGATATTAGAGATTTATGCGTTAATTTATTTCCAAGATTAGCCTTAAATAAGTAAGGTCATGGAAGCAACTACCACAAGAATAGAATCTTAATTAAATAAAATCAAAATTGAAGGAATGCACTTTCCCATAAACTCTCGGAAAAAAGGGAGTGGAAAATCTTTCAACCTTTTTTTCTTCTTTGTTTAATAATTTTTTTTATACCTCTATAGTGTAATTCAAAGTGTAAGAAATCATTTTAATATTTTTTAAATCACATAACCTTTAAAGTTAAAAATAAGTTCAAGTATAATCAACCTTAAATGTGCAAGAGAGGGGTTCATCCTTCATGCAACCTAACCTAAACTAGTTTGTTTGGGGACACTACAGCAAGTAGCTTGACAATTTTTTTTTTCTTTTCTTTTGAAATTTGTTCTGAATCACATTTTTCCAAAATAATCCAGTTAATAAGACTTTTTATTTATTTTACTTGTTAAAAATGTTATGAGAAGCACAGTAGCCACTCTTTATTACTTACTGAGAAATAAGCTAATAAAATATGTTTTTGTAAACTATTTCCAAAACGCTTGGTAACAACCCTCAAAATTATAAAAAGAGAAGTAGGAGTTGACAATTAAAACATAAATAGAGAAATAAAGAAATGCAAACTGTGGCCCCTATGTCCTTAATGATCAAACCCAAGCAGCAAATGAATCAATATATGTATGGAAAAGGTAATCGCATCTTTGAGATCCTCTATATGCCTCATGCCTCGTTTTCCGGAAGTCCCCACACAAGGAAATATAATTCCTTCATTTCCTTCCCAAGGATCCTTGTTTATATAGCTCTCGACATTGGTTTTATTTATCTCCTTGTTTTCAAGCTTTAGCATTTCAAGCAAGACTTCTAAATGAGGCAAAGGAGCCTAAGAAATGTAAGAATTTGTTATTAACTCAATTCTGCTTTATATTCATTTGTTTCCATTCTTTATTATTAATCTCATCATAATGTAACATTTTACACTTCTCTCAGAAACAACCGCGGCATGGAAAGTACGCTCTTCAAGGATATGGATATCTTTGCTTTCTCTAGCCCGTGATCTTTACAAGTATAAAGTGCTATGGTCTCCGTTTGTTGTTTTTAAGTAATGAATTTTATGGTTCTTTAATTGATTGAACTTTGTACTTTGTATTTGATTTGAGCATCAATCTCAGGATACTTGCCAAAGGCCATTCAACCCGAGAACAGGTTATTATCATTTAAAAATGAATTTGGGAAAGCCTCTCATTTCACTTTTACTTAGGCAATTTAATTTCATTGCAGGAAAGGGGATACTTGAAGGAGGAGGAAGAACTTATGAACAAGAAACAAAAATTGGTGGGGGAGGAGGAGAAGCCATGGACAACCGATGAACCAAAGGTGAGGGTCATTTTCTAATGAATAAGCAAAGCTCCTTGAATTGTTGGAACATGAGTTAAAAAATAAAATAAAACTTATAGATGGCATTTTGATTTAGACATTTCAATGCTCTAGAAATCATTTACAAGTGGGGCTCCTCTTTGGTATTTCAGTGCTTGATAAACCTCCGAAGAGAACACCAAATCGATTGACTTGAAACCCACGATATCCGGCAAAGGAGCGTGCCTCTCGGTTTGCCTAAATTGTGCATGTTTTTTTTTTTTTTTTTTTTTTTGTAATAACTGAGCATATAGTTTTGAATAAAAAGTATCTCTTTTTGTTCTTTTCTTATTGGTATATTTTGGTGTGCTCTATTAGGCAGTAGAAGAGGAGTTTGATCAAGCAATACAAGATGGAAAGAGAGAGACAACAGAAGGTATACATGGTTCTTTAGTTCAATAACTGAATTATTAAGTTGTATGTTTTTCCAATTAAAAAGTACACTTAACAAGGAGAGATCTTATGGTGAATCCAGCTGTATTAATACATAAGTTGGTTTTTTCATTTCAGCTTGGAAGAAGAGGAAGAAATTGGCAGAATGAGAAAGTGAGCTGGCTCAAGGCACAGACTGAAATTTGATTTATGATTTTGTTTGAGGTCACTCAACCAAACACTGAGACAATCGAGTGACAACTGATCTGAGAGTGTTATCATCATCATCTGATCAACATCCAACTCGCTGAAGTCATGGCAGTCACATGTCAACAAACGTAACAATGAGTCACATCAGTGAACACGAGTCAATCATCAGAGCATCATCAACGAGTCCAACCATCTGATAGAGGCGAATTGTTAGTTCAGGCAGTGAGAGTAAAGATATGAAGATTATAGTTCGTTACTACGTATAAAGACAAGAACAGGTATTAACCGAAACATAATTGATTCGTACTTATTATATACATCGAGGCTGAGGTGGATTGGAGTGATTTTAAGATATTCTGATCTAGACTTAGTAGCAAAGTTGGAGTAGAAAGTGAATAAATTTTTAAGGAGGGCTGTGGGTTGATTGATGACTTCCGTAAATCAAAAGATAGGAAGGCCGAAGGTGGTTGTTTAGTCACCTACCTATTATCTCGCATTTCTTGCTGCTATTAATCTTTGCTTTATTTTTCGTAGTTAGTCGGGAAAATTGTTGTCATGATATCAGAATGTACATACATATATATGCATGCATTTATTAATACATACTGAATGTACATACATTTATACTACAGCCTCTCAAAATCTCGAATTTGGAGGTGGCTTTGAGACTCAGAATCTCTAGAATTTTTTTTCTCGGGTGGTTGGTCTTCTTGTCGATTAATATAAGCTCGAGGTTTTTTCTTTTGTTGTGTTGCTATGATTGAATTTCCCGAGTGTCGAGAAATGGTGTGGGGATTGGAGTGATTTTAAGATATGCTCCGACCGTAGACTCTAGTAGCAAAGTTGGAGTAGAAAGTGAATAAATTCTTAAGGAGGGGCTGGTGGGTCGATTGATGACTCTCCGTAAATCAAAAGATAGAAGGTCGAAGGTGGCTGGTTTAGTCACCTACCTACTATCTCACTTACTTCTTCATGCTATTTTAGTCTTTGCTTTATTTTTCTCGTAGTTAGTAGGGAAAATTGTTGTCGTTTGATACCAGAATATACATATATATATGCATGCATTTATTGAATTTTGTTCGTCCTACATAATCTCTTACGCGTAGATGGAGGGACTGACTTACCCGGCTACGTTGTTAGAGCTAGAGGCGTAGCTATTTTCAATGACCGACTTTACCCAAAAGCAAGCAAGCAAGCAAGCGTTATTCAAGGAATGTAATTTCCATAAACTCTCCTCACCCTTATAATCAATCGGTTCTCGACCGTTTTAAATTCATAATTTGTAGAGGTTCGTTTTACTCCGTTGATCTATGCCATGATTTTTTTTCCTTGTTTTTTTTTGGATGAGAATCTATGCAAGAAATTGTAGTATGGAATTATTGGATTTCTAGAAGCCTTTCCTTTCTTCATCAGAATATTTTCATCGAGAAATTAAATTTTCGTCATGAGAGATCCATTTATTTTTCTTCTCATATAGACTGCAGCCTCGCTTATATAATGGGAGATATGTGTTAGGGAAACCAACTAAATAAAGCTTCCAAAGTTTCGTTGTGCTACTTCGTTTCGCTTGAATGTTTCACCTCTTAACATTATGCATAGATTCCACATCTCATACATACATGGAAATGTTAATTGTTATTGATGAAATTAAAGCATTAACATGGTTTATAATGTTATTTTGTTTCTATATCATTTTAATGTTAGATATCGCGGATATATGCAAGTCTTGGCCACCCGGAAATGATATTTAGAATTTTGATCATCTTTTTTTTTTATTGATGGTGCTTAGAGTTCTTAACCTGCTCAAATCGCGGTGTAAATAGCGTTCACTACATGAGTGGGGATGCATGAAGGAAGGGGGTATTGATGCTACCGTAAGCATAATTATTCTGGTTTCATTGACAAAACAATAATTTGGCACCGGTGGTGAAAATTACCCGATTAAGTGATTTCAAGTGCTCATTTGCTTTAATGGATTTGATAAATAAGGGAGAGTCTAAAGCAAATGAGTTTTATAGTAATATTTCTAATATATATGGAACTTTGATATGTAATTCTATCAATGTTTTATTATGAAAAAAGAGTCATGTGCTGCGTAGGGAAGTAAAACAATAAATCCTTGGTTAAGATAAGGAATGTTTCATAACATAAACCATTCATGTCATACAAGCAAGGGATCGATTTTTTTCTTTACTTCACACTTCACTCACCACCCTTATTTGGTCATGAATGAATGAAAAATCTTACCAAAATCAAATCAAAATTTGAAGGAATGCACTTTCCCATAAATCTCCCCACCTTTAGCTTCTGGAAAAGGGGGAAAATCTTTCAATCTTTTTTCTTTGTTTAATAATTTTTTTCCATACCTCTTCTTATAGTGTGTATCCAAAAGTGTAAGAAATTATTTTAATCTCTTCCTTTAGGAACTGACATAACCTTTAAAGTTAAAAAAAAGTTCAAGTATGAAATCAACCTTAGATGAGTCGATGGTCTCATTCCTTCATGCAACCTAACCTAAACTAGGTTGTTTGGAGACATACTGTTAAAAGTAGTTTCTTGACAATTTCTTTTCTTTTCTTTGAAATTTGTTCAGGAAACATGTTTTTTCCCTGAATAAATTCGCAAGAATAAGATGCCTTTATTTATTTTACTTGTTAAAAATGTTATGAGAAACATGAAAAATAATTCTTTAAAGACTCAACACAAGTTCCATCTGTGGGTGGTGCCATACGTAGATTCCGTAAGCCATCGAAGTAAAAGCAACTATGACTGGAACTAAAACCATTGCGGGCTACAAGCACTTAACACGAGGTAAAGTGGTGTGACATCATTCTGGGTATAGCTTTCAAACATCCGAGGAAACATATCGAGCGCTTCTACCTAATCCATGCATCAAGTAGACCACTAAGCATAGCATTCCGTTACCACATTCTTCTGCATCTTCTAAAGAATTTATAAGCAAATATGTATTCTACCACATTTGGCATAAGAGCACAACCAATGCTGCCCTACTCATGATATTCACTTCCTTCTTTCTCTTCAAAGATAGGCATGTACCCACTGCTTCATCATCAAGTCCCTGACTCAGGAACAAGCTGCTAGGAATTGAACATAAGCAACATAATTCAACTCCATCTCTAACTCACATATCATTTCTGGCAAGGGAAAACTTTCCCGAAAATCCACCATCCACATATCCTCGTAATCACAATCTCATTCCTCTCGTGCATTTCATCAAACACCACTCTCCCATTCTTTACACCTCCCAATCTAACTACACCATCAAGAATCGCCCACATACAACACTCCGTCCCTTTCATTTATCGAAAAACTCGTTTTAGCCTCACCTATACGTCCGCATTTGGAATACATATCCATACCTGCATTACAAGCTTTAAAGACACCACCATAACCCATTTTCACCATACACCCATGTCCCTGCAAACCAACCGCCAAATCTCCCAACCGAGAACAACCTTCTAAATAGGTAAAACCAAAGTCACCACGTTTTCACCCCACATCTTCGCAGATTCCTCGACGACATTACTACAAAGATCACACGATATATCCAGGCTCACCAGGCGCCTGGCGGCAGTCAATCCCAACCATTGTTGTTTTAACACGAACAAGACTCATCATATCCCAACAATACACAGATGGATGTCCACAGAAGGGCATTGTGGAGGAAGGTCGCTTGAGCTCGGCCAATACGCCGGTGGTGCGATGGTGGCGTGAGCTCGCCGATGTCGAGAGAGGACTCTCTAACCCATGAGCGTAGGAGGAACCGACCTCGTTGGATTCTGACCATTTCATGTATTATATATATCCGTTGTTGATGGAGAATTTCAAATGAGCTTAGAATATATATATACTGCTCGATAATCAAACGGACACGGCCGGGTTAAGGTATAATGGTCTTGACCTTATATTGGTTGAGCTTAAAAGCGGCGTTTCCTTTATGTAAAATTTCTCCTTAATACCACTATAAGTTACAAATGTATAAACCAGGGACCGCTCCCCTCCTTTTGTCTCTGCTATTTAAATGTTGAACACTTTACCACATAAAATGAATATGATAGACACAAATGTATAAGCTTTGAACCACCTAATTTTGATGTCTTGTTACATTTACCCTCTTTTTAGGGTCATTAGAAGCATTATAGACTTAAAAGGTAGAGTATTTGTCATCATACTCTAATGGTTTCTTTGGCTATATGGTCTATCACGAAAGATTGAGCTTTAGGAATAATGAATTTATTAATACACAAATGTATAATTCCCTAGGGGAATTTCTATTGCGCCAAGTATTCAGCTGCTGTAGGAATTGCCCAAGCTTTTTTCAAATTTCAAATTAAAGAACTCGCACTTTATTTCAAGAAGTGTAGTTCGTTTGATAAGTTCCTACTTCTATCTTTAGATATTTTGGATATTTCAAACCCCGTGAACGTGCACAAAGTGAGAAATAATTACCCCATTCGAATCAAGACATTAACTTTACTCGCTCAAATATCAATATGAAATAGGATCTTATTGATATGAGAGCCCACTAGCTCAAAGTTTCTTTTAATATGCCATGTGGTTGCTACTTCAACCTCATTTATAGTTTCTACGTTGTAAAAGCCTCGTGAAGTCATAAGTAGTTTTTAAAAGTTAAATATTTTAATTACAATGTAGTAAATT
>JAEQBH010008398.1:0-88358 GCA_016808115.1 Tetrastigma voinierianum
CATTGAAAAACACGAGAACTTTCTTGATTTCGGAGGCATCAAGCGAATCGGGAGGGTCTTCCTCACTGCCGGCCATGCGTGGGAGGTCCTCTCTTCCAAGACTGCTTTGATCTTCAAGAAGATGCATCACCGTCGCGTGTTCGTTGAGGAGTAGGGGTCCTCCTCATGCTGACACCACCTCATTTGATGGGATCCATTCCCATTTTCTTTAAGAGACATACATTCATGAAACGCCGTGAGCATGTCTCTTTTGTTTTCTCCTAGGCTCCATATTTTGAGCAAGATGTCATGAAAGCGTAATAAGCTGTTGCTACTACTCTTTAGGCTCCATGTTTTGAGCAAATATGTCTTCTCTCCTTGACCTATAATTAGGCAAGTGAGAAGTTTAGACAAGAAGGAGCAAAGAGGAGAGTAAGGTAGAAGAGAAAATTTTGAGAAAGAGTAAGGGGTGGGTCTTTCTCGGGTTTAATAAGGGATTTATAATTAATATCCCCATCTTTGGATAAATTATTAAACACTTGGTTATTTTGTATTTGTATTTTCTCTTGTATTGGTCTCGCTTTTCTTGTAGGGCGAGCGATGAAAATCTATGTAATTGTACAAATTTATTACATAGTGGATTTTGTCTTGGTTGCCATGTGGTTTTTCTCCGATAAAGGAGTTTTCCTCTAAGTAAATTCTTGTATGTTTATTTTCTATTTTATTTACACATTTATTCTAGATGATATTTTGCCAAGGTTGATCTAAATTGTGCCCAACAAGTGAGCTTCGAGCGATGGGTCCTTGGCGAAAAAAAATGTCAGCGATGAAGTTTGATGTTGAGAATTTGATAGGAGAATCAATTTTACGGCTAGTGGCAAGTCTGAGTCAAGATTTATTGATTCGATGGAGTTACATAAGAGCGTTCGAAGGGCAAGCCTACCAACTTGCCTCCGTGAAGATTACCTTGCGAATGCGAGGTTTCTAAGTCTACTGTGAGTAATGAAGATTAGGAAGAGCTAGATTTGAAAGCTGCTAGTACCATAAGGTTGTGTTTGGCGAGTATTCTGTAACGATGTCAAGGTTCGGCCCAGCGAGGGACTGGGAAAAGCTTGAGAAAATGTATCAAGCAGAGAGTCTTTTAAATCGGTTGTACTTGAAAAAGTAGATTCATACAATGCGCATGAAGGAAGGTAGGAGGATATCGAACCACATGAGTGTTCTCAATGGCATCATTTCAGATTTAGAGGCTATTGGAGTTGTGATCTCTGATGAGGATAAGGCATTGCGTCTTATTTGGTCTCTTTCGACCTCCCCTTGAACATGAAGCCTATCTTGTGTATGGGAAGATACGGTGGTTGTCTAAATTCACCACCAAACTCTATCTTGAAAGGCAGCGGAGTGAAAAGAAGCTGGCTTGAGTTGAAAATGCATTGGTGGTCAAGGAAGGGAAGAATAAGAACAGACGATCTTGGGTGTGTGAACTAATTTAGGCACATCGAAAAATTGTACAAAAAGGTAAGAGCTAGTTCGGAAAATGGCTTTATGACTCCTAAACTAACATAGTAGAATTTGATGATGAAATTCTCTAAGGAGGAAATATGCATCCTCGTGGCATGTTCACTAGTTGCCATGGAAAAGAGGATGTGTCAGTGTTAGTGGGTCCACATTTGCACACGGGCACTGGTTTTGCAATTTTATGCAAGGTGTGTGGTGGGAAGATGTTGATGGCTAAAGAACTCCCAAGGAAAGCGAAACAGGTGGAGTTGCATCATAGTCAACAAGACGATCGACATGTGCCGACAAAGAAAGTCTTGGAATTGGTAAAAATTCTAAGTGCTTTGTATACTCGTTATGGTGGGGTATGGTTCTCAATTTAAGAGAATATGGTATTTATTAGACAAATTTTGAAATCTTGCTAAAGTTCCAAAAGATTCTCACTTTCAAAAGAAAGTGAGAGTGTTGCAGAGATGAAACAAGATTGGTGATGCCCTCAATGAAGTTGGATGGTGGAGATTGATGAGTAGGGGTCCTCTTCATGAGGGCAACACCTCATTTGATGGGATCCATTCCCATTTTCTTTAAGAGACATACTTTCATGAAACATGAAAGCATGTCTCCTTGTTTTTCTCCTAGGCTCCATGTTTTGAGCAAGATGTCGTAGAAGCATGTTTCGCTTTGTTTTTATAACTTTGGGAACAAGTGTTTTGGCTTGAATGTCTTCTCCCTTGACTGTAAATAGGCAAGTGAGAAGTTTAGAAAATCGTCCAAGAAGGAGCAAAGAGGAGAGTAAGGTAGAAGAGAAAATTGTGAGAAAGAGCAAGGGGTGGGTCTTTCTAGAGTTTAATACGGGATTTATAGTGTAACTATCTTTGGATAGTAGTAAACATTTGGTTATTCCGTATTTGTATTTTCTCTTGTATTGGTCTTGGTTTTCTTATGGGGTGAGCAGTGAAAATCTATATAATCATACAAATTTATTACATAGTGAATTTTGTCTTGATTGGCCCGTGGTTTTTCTCCGGTAAAGGAGTTTTCCACGTAAATCCTTGTGTCATTTATTTTCTGCATTTCTCTATTCTAGTTGATATTTTGCCAAAGGTTGATCTCGAGGTTTCCCAACATTTGATCATGCTCACTGCACCACTTGTGTTAAACATCAAACCAGGTTTGCATTCAAAGACACGCATAAGCCAAGCAAGAAAGGGAGAAGAGGGTACTGGTAGAGGAAAAGACCGTTCTCATTCCCTGGATATGAAAATAAACACCATGTACAATAGCTTTTGATTTCCTACGTACAGACCCCATGTAAGCCTATTCTCCCTCACATGAAAACCTCTCAAAGATGGAGTTTACAACACCATACCCATAGCATTCTCTCAGCCGAGATATGCCCTTGCACAACACATCTCACAAGTCACACCATGGAAGACAATCTGAGACTCCATGAGAAACCCCCACTGCACACCCGCAGCCTCTCTCATGCTTCCGCCTCACTCCATAGCCACAAAGAATTCATCATGCCATAGGACACTTCACCCCCACGGCTGCCTCTACCTGGCCATGGCTTGTACCAACCATGGACACCACTTCTCATGCCAACCCTCTCTTATATAGAGATGAAGAAATTAAAGCCAGTAACAAATTCTATATACTAGCAACTAATCCCGTAACAAACTGATAAACCATCTAACGAATCTGAGCCAACTTCAACGAAATAATCAAATTTGCCTCTGAGATTAACCAGCATGGTTTTTGTATTTATTTGATCCCCAAAAGATATGGAGATATGACTTTGTACTATCTCTGCCCTTGTGAATGTATAACTAGCCCAATTCCATTTGCATTGCACTCAACGCAGCAATTCCTTTCTAGACTTTTAAAAATCGAAGTCTCCCTCCTTTGCTTCATCAAAGCTCTCTATAATTTACCTAGTAAATAAGCATGATCAATCCCAAGAAACTCATCAAGATGGAAAGGGAGTGTCAGAAGGTAGTTGCTTCGAGTTTAAAGTAAAAATAATTCATTTAAAAAAAAAAATAGACTCATTTTCAAAATATTCTCATAACCGGTCTTTTTTTCTTTTTAAAATCGCGTCCAGCCATTTAGCGATTTTAAAATTTAACACTAAAATCGCGTTATGACTATAGTTTTAAGGTAAATTTAAAAACGCTTGTTTCAACTAGTTTAATTTTCAGGAAAACCTGGTTGATGAATGCGGTTCAGTCATTTTCAAAACCACGGTTGGTGAATGCGGTTTTAAAAAGCAAAAAGATTAATTTGATGATTATTTTGAAAAAAAAATCAATCTGATAATTGTTTTCTAAAACCAAGTGCTGATAATTAAACTCAGAAATTCTCCCAAGAACCCATCAGATTTTGGATGCTGACCGATGTAATGCATCATCAGTTACTGATAAGGGCAGAAATTTCTGTTTGCTACAGCTGATCAACAACATTCATGATTCATTGTCCTATCTAACGGTGAGATCTTGCGAGTGTGCTCTTTGTGATGTCTGAAGGGGAATTTGGGTTGCCAAGTGATGGACCTACCACACTACCTTGGGACTCATTCTTCATGGAGTACATCATCTTTTTGGTCCGGAGAGGTGTAGCTAAAGATCTGGAGAAAGCTTTGCTTACATCGGTTGCTAGCAGTCATTTCACGTCTTCTTTCTTTTCCCACCAAGAAAAGAAAAGAGAAGATACCATTGTGCTTTTATCTGAAACACAATAGAACACTTATTCTTGAAATTGAAATGAACAGATGATTTAAATGGACTAGAATAGCATCATTACCTCAAAATGATGTAGATGAATTATATATTATGATGAGTCTCGTATTTTTACATCAATGTGTGATATTTTATTTTTTCACTCCTCAATTCATCTCTTTTCCACCAGCTATTAGAGCTTTCCACGACTTTTCAAATGCAATTATATACATTTCAATTTTTATATGTATACTATATTCTTTACAGGATATCGATCGGCACTTTATAGTTACAGACTGCTTTAGAACTTGCCATATTCGTTAAAATTTTGCCTATGATTTTAGGGTGCACTATTTTTGGAGTGGATGAACTACCTTTTGAAGTACTATGATTTGCTCTTAGAGTTAGCTTCGTAAGGGCCCAATGTCGAAGTTCAAATACAATTGAACAATTTAATTCATATTTGGAACTTTGGTTTAGGCATGGTGAGGGATTCTGTTGGTTTTTGCAGCCTATTAAATATATGATTAAATTAGCAAAATCATGTTAATTTGGCTGTGTGCAAGTTAATTGAATATTCAATGTAATAGATCTGGACTTGGATAGTATTACAGGAAATGATTCCATTGAAAACTATGTACGATATCTTGCAAGGAACTTTTGTATGTATATGATTTCTCCCCATATAAGATAGCAAGCTTTTAGTTTGCGATCACTAACTAACCAAAGGAAGGCCAAATGCATCTATATGATATAATTGCAAAGGAAATGGACCACAACAAGGTGTGACTATAAACTATAGTTGCAATTTCGTTTTGGCCCCCTTCAAAAGGTCTATGGATGGGGTAGTTTTGGCTGCAACTATAAGGTATCACTGTGGATGAGGCCATTTTCTGACTACAACTATAAGATATCACAATGGATGGGGCTATTACCTGACTGCAACTATAAGATATCACTATGGATGAAGCCATTTCCTAGGCAGCGCAACTCTAAAGGGATCACTATGGATGGGATCTTTTTTGGCCATAACTATAAATGAGAAATTTTTTTCTTCTTTTTTTTTACCCTTTCCCCACAAGCAAAAAAGTCCACAATAAGCTACTAGGTATTATTTTTCTATGAATGGATTTTATTTCCATCATCCATTAAAAAACAAGTATATTTATTTCATGTTGAAATCAACCACCATACTTTCTACAAACTCGCATTCTATCATTGGTTTCTAATATAGACTTATTCAATAGAATTAAGTAATTATACCAAAAGAGGAATTAAAAAGGGTCGAAAGGAAGCCAATAGAGCATGCTGAGAACCCAATAAGAAGCGGCTCAAGCTTGTTGCCCAGCTCGAGAAGTTCTTCTTGGGGTCATCACCTGTTCAAGTCGAGGCCTCCTCTCTTCTTCTCCCAACTTCACTGTTGATCCATCATCAGAACAGTCTTTAAGTCCATGCACTTACTCATACCCATCAACCCAGAGAATGACATCGATCTCTTCATTAGAACAGGGGAACATCACCAACCATGCAGAATCCATCAATTGTTATATATATGTATATGACAATAAAATGGTTTATAGCTTGAAGGAGAAAAATATATGAGGCTGATATCAAAAGAAGTATCATTTATAGGACTTGGCAGTTTCAGATAGACTCTTCTACTTACAAATTGAATTTTGTTGACTTTTGATTACTGCAATTTCAATCTTTCACCACTTGCATTTTCAGCTTTAATATGAAGCTCTAAAGCCTTAAAAACACAAAATCAATGTAGGTCAAACAGACATAGCATATGTTGAGAAGCAAAAGCTAAAATTGGTTGATTACTTTGATTTTTTTTTATTACTACCAATTGACAACATTCACGCGATCTACAAAGCCCATCTTTTTGTATTCGTTTCACTCTGCTCAAGGTCAAGCACGAAACTAAGATCGGTAATTTTCCAATTGAATGTTGGATAAATTTATTGGATTTTAGGTCATCACTGAACTCTCCAGATATTTAATCTTTTTGAAGTTCCGTCTTTTTTGTAAGAAATATGAAAATTTAGTGAAGGCCCTGGATTGTTCAGCCTCTTTCTTTTTCAGTCAAAAACATATATTAGTTAAGTTAACAAGCAATCACAGCAGGAAACAGGAAAGTGTTTTTTGTCTTGAGATTTTTATCCTTTTGGAGCCTTTTGGAGACTATTATTTGTGCCCTTAATCAGACACTTCATATTTATCATTTTCTTCTTGTACATCTTTTTTTGCCTACTAAGAGATCCTATTGTAAGGATCAAAATCAATTATTTTTCTCAAAGTTGCACAGGCCAGTTTGTTGAATTGTATTTATGAGAAATAGGCCGAGTTTCCATTTTGAGTTGTCTGACTAGGTCTTTTCTCATAATATGGGACTTCATAGTTCAGATAACATATTCTATATATCTATCTACATTAGTCAGCCTCAACTTGGATCAAATATCTCAGGCTTATCCTTACTAATTGGTTGAAAATTCAGGGAGTTCCTATTTTGCTAACTAAAAAATATCTATACACTAGAATCTCTAAAAATTTTCTATCATGAGAGAGAAATGCATGGAAATGATTTTTCATTTTAAAGAAAAAATTTCAAATCTATATGAAGCACCAGCAGCACTTTACTCATGTGATCTACTCATGTGATTACAATAATAGGAGAAACAGAAGAAATGTAAAATTCTTATCAATGTGATTGTACAATCTAAGTTTTATGCTTTTTCTTCCTAGTCTTCTCTTTGGCTTCTCAAATTGTAGCTGTGGATATCCTCACCCTAATGAAAGAAATACTCAATTCAGAGTAAAGAAAATTACCTAAAACTCAATCAATTTGAGCAGTTTGTATAGGTACACACCTCATACAACCCCAGTAGGGAGCTTCCACACATCAGTACCCTTTAATCTGCCAATGTTTTTTCCTAAACCACCAGAACCTACCAAATGAAATAAAATCTCAAATTATAAATCAGAGCTCCCAGGCCATCAGGATTGGAGAAAACCAAGTAGAATTAGCAAAAAAAATGAAGCAAATTAAAGTAGACTTGGAGCTGGAGAAAGAGCAAAAATCTAAATCAGAGAAGATTCTCCCTCTCAAACATAAAGTGATATATGATATATTCCCATACTATTGTCAACTAAATTAGTAAGATGTTTAAGTAAAAGTAGAGGTTTCAACTTTTTATAAGTCTCAAGCTTCAAAAATATGAGGAAACTCTTCCAATGAAGCCTTGAAATTAAAGTGTCACTCAGGTTACTCTACAATCCCCTTAGCTAAAGGGGACATTCTTGCCCTTTAGAGACCAACTTTTCTTTCCTTTTTTTCTTTTTTGGATTTTCTCCCATTTCTCCTGCTCACAAATGCAAAATCAAAATGTACAACATGTGGAGGCAGCTAAAAAAATATTCCTAACAGAAACAATAAAGACAATACATGAGAGAGGATATGAATAAAGCCTACTTCCATTCATCAAAATCAAACAAGAAAAAAAGGGTCACAATTCCAAAATAAAAAAAAAAAAAAAAAAAAGCTATAACTTTGATGTAAGCCCATCAACCAAACTACTAAACTAAAATTTCATGCAAAAATGACCAAAATGATGTCAGTGGTGTGTACTTGCAAAGACATAAGAAAAAAATTCATTTTACTACATAACAATGCTCCCGAAGAAGATCCCTCATATACGTAATCACTGCAAACTGTGCTAAGCTGTCTCGTCTTTATCTGAGAACTTATCTCACCCCTTTGAATTTCTCATGTCAAGAGGTAATATGTTTTAGTCTGAGGAGAGAGGCCAACCATCTCATCCTCCATTGTCCTATTGCACAGTGTCGATGGTAGAAATTCTTCTCTCTTGTTGGTGCGTTCTGGATTTCCCCTAGACATGATAATGAAAGCAAATGATTTTCTCATCTTCAGATAAAATGTTAAAGAGAATAAAATAAGATTAAAGTTAAGTTAAATTTATGATAATCATTGTTAAACGACCAGCTCTCTAAAAGCTCTCAAGGCACATAGGAATTGGGTTTAATATGAATATAATGCTTCAACACCCTCCCTCACATGCACACAGCCCCATACCCGCGCACGTGGAGAGTTAGAGTCCATTATGAACCTTCAAATAAACAAATGGGGATTAAATTGCAAGGAAAGGGTTCGAACCCAGGATCTCTTGCCAAACCAAGCTCTGATACCATGTTAAACGACCAACTCTCCTAAAAGCTCAAGCTTGTAGGATTTGGGTTTAATATGAATATCGTGCTTCAACAAAAACCTTGAAAACAGAGGACTCCATAATAGAGTCAGGCAAAATGCCACTAAAATGTCACCACAGGCTGGGCATTTCTCTAGTGCCCCATAAAAGATTGTCTTGGCTGTCCAAATATCGAGATTTAGAGCATCAACAAGTACTCTAATAAAACTTTTCCATAAAAGAGACATGGGGACCGCTTTACCGTAGAGACAACAAATCATATAGTCTCCTGCCCATTAGCTTCCAATATTTTTGCCATGACAGGAATAAATGCTCGAAGATACACCTTGCAAGACCATTTCTGCCATGACAAGTCTCTCCTTCCCTCATTGAAACCATTCAATGAAAATGGACCAAGAACACCTGTGTTCCACATCTCAAAATGGGGGCCAGTATTCTGAACTCAAATCACAAGCATGATCATCACACTCAGACCATCAAAAACAATGATTAGAAGTCGGGAATTGTACAACATTATTTTTACATCTTTGGGTAGGCAAGACGTAAATTATATAAAATGGAAATATTCAGTTGATAACTGCCAAACATCATGAAGAAAAAAATATTGTTTTCACCATAAGCCCAAAGGGTAACCTTACAAAAAGGTTTTGTAAATTCACTATATTGGACATTGGATGTTATCTGTCTTGCAAAATCAGTAGTGAAGAAACTCACAAGCATAAGATGATGAAAGGAAATTACTTATTTAGAGAAAACTTAGATGGAATTATTCTTCTTAGAAAGAAAACCTCAAGTGTTTTAGCTACATGGGGAAAAACAATATGCATGGGCTACTTCCAGTGACAAAAAATCCTAGGCACTAAAGGATTGGAATTAAACCAAATACAATGCAAACAAACAAACTTCCATTTATTTCCTTATTATCTAATTATATTAATTATTGTAACAGCCCACCTATATTCATCCGTCTCCAAGATTCTCAAATTCTATAAATGATTTCTTCCTCGAATTCTATAAATTGTTTTCTTCATCTTAATAATTTAGGAAAGATGAAGAAAAATAGATAGAGTCAATCTTCACAGTATATGATTTCTTCATCAGTATTTAATCAAATTTTCATGCAAGAATCATCATCACCATCATCCCCGATGGTCTAGGGTCCAAAGATGTCGAGCAAAAGCTTTCAATACCAATCTGGGCTCTAGAATGGAATGGGAAGTGTGGGAAATAAGTAGGCCTCATGACAGGAACCCCAGCAATATGTTTGCAGAGAAATGTGAGGCTGGAGGAAGGGGATGGGAAAGGCAAAATGGGAAGATGGAGACAAAGTTTTCAAATCAAAGTACATTTTGCTATGTGGGAAAGTTTCCAAATTATAGACAAAGCTTCGACTACCCAACAATTCGTTAGAAACTAGCACATCACAAATATAGTACATTGATAGCAAGTATGAGACAAAAAAAAGTAATGATAAAAATAAAAATAAAAAACTTTTGGAAATTTTTTTCTGATCAATCAAAATTCTCAATCTATGATCCATTCTGAAACCTCTGATCCACTATGGTCTGTACAGATTTGCGAAAGAAAATTGTTGCCAAGAAATATTAAAAAAATAAGTCAAATTTTCAAATTCAGATTTCAACTACAACAATTTCAACTTATTAATTCAGAATCTGATATTCGTTCCCCTTCCCCAATTTTCTCAACCACCAAGCAGAACACTCTAGAGCAAATCACAAAACCCTAGGGTTTCATCAATGGAAAAATCAGTGCATACCAAAATCTAGCATGAGCAAAGGTGGCAGAAGAGTAGTTAATACGAAAATCTGTGCATACCCCCTTAACAAATAGCTATTGTATTTGTTTGATTGAGCAATCTGCATTGAGCTTTATTCTGTACACCCACTTCTCTCCAATGATTTTTCTCCCTTCTGGTCTGTCAACTAATTCCCATGTTTTGTTCTTCTGGATCTTTGACATCTCCTCCTTCATTGCTTTCTTCCATTTTGGATCTTTAAAAAGCTTTGCTTCATATCCCTAAGGTTCTGCATATATTGCCCTGTTACATCTCTTACATAGATATCTGAAAGTGACCTTGCACCTTTGATTGGAGGACATATTCAACATTTTGCCACTGGTCTGTTGCTTGCTTCAGAATAACTTCTCTGAGGTGTTACAGTGAAGAGTTACCACTTGTTCTTCGTAAATTCTTCCTGTTCCATTGCTCTTCTGATTAGTATATCTATAGTGATGGTCATTTTGCATTTGTGGATGATGCACTTTGTAGGCTTTGGAAACTGGTGTAGCCAACAAAATGACTGGATTGCCTTGTCAGAAACTTCATGCTTAACCTATGGAACATGAGCAAAACACACAACCAAACACTTTAATAAAACTTGGTAATGGTTTATACCCATACTAAGCTTCAAAAGGAGTCTTGTCTTCCAAAGCTTTAGTTGGAAGTTGATTTTGGAGAAAAGCGTTGTGTTAAACTCACACCCCAAAAATTGTTTTGAACGCTCCTCTCTGGCTTCATGCATCTGTGCCATTTTCTATAATATATCTATTCCTCCATTTTGTTCTGGGTCTTAGGAGAAATAGGCTCATCGATGTAGAGGTGTACTCCGCTTTCCATTATCAGCCACCTCAAAGCTTGTAGATTAAAAGCCACTTTGATTTTCCACCAATTTTCTTAAACTTCTGAAAACTCTGAGCCACTTCTTGAACTTTAAAAAAATCCAGCACATTCTTGTGAAATCATCAGTGGAAAGAATATAGTAGAGACTATCATGTAGTTATGATGTTTTTTGTGGTCCTGATACATCTCTGTGGGATGAGTTTGCTCTGTGAGGCCTTCCAAGGATTGAATTGGGAACTGGCCCACCTATTTTATTTTGCAAATTGGCATACATGACGTGTTGTGTATCGGTCAACAAAGAAATGGTAAAGTCTCTTCCACTTATCATTCTTCTTCATTTCAATATTCGTTGAAGATGACAATGCCCAGAAACCTCTAGTACAAATTTCAGTGATGCTCACTTCAGTGGAATTAGCTATGTGTACCTCCTCTGTCTAGTCAAATGAGAAGCTTTTTCCTCTCATTTTTACTCATTATCTCCTGTCCACTAGTTGTAAATACAGGGCCAAAATCGATTTCAAAGGACACTTTGAATCCCTTTTCCATTAGTTGACCTATGTAGCAAATTTTGATTAATATCAGGTACATAAAGAACATTTGAAATCATCTTTGTACCTGAACTTGTTGCAATTGCGATGGTTCCTTTTCCTTTGGCAAAAATATAGTCACCGTTCTTAATTTGGCCATTGGTAATCTTAGTGGGCTTCAAGTCCTTGAAAGAGTTCTATCATAAGTCATGTGGTTTGTGCAACCACTATTGATTAGCGAAAACTCTGAAGAGCTAGAGGTTGAAAAACATATTGCCACAAAAATTTGGTCCTCCTTATCTTGATTGGCTACTGAACATCTACTTCCTTGCTTTGAAATTTTTTGCATGTATCGCAGCTTCACTTTAGTGGTTGCGCTGCGCCTTAAGTCCTCTTCCATTATTTGGATGGTGGATGACCCAACTTTTCTGCTAGTGGTGACAAAAGATGAATGATTTCTTTTGAATTTTTACCCTTACTCACACGGACTTGGTTGTTTGTTTGTGTTTTTTGCCACTTGAAGCGATTTTTCCATTATTTTTTGTTCTTTGTTCTTTTCCGGATCAATTACGCTTAGCTAGTGGAGCTCCTTCAACTATACGATCTTGTCTCATAAGCCTTCATTGCTCTTGAGCCTGCAAGGCATTTAACAACTCTGCCAAAGTCATCTTAGACAGATCCTTTGTATTCTCCAAGGGGGATGCTTCATATCTTTCCAACAACATAGCTGCAAGCATTTTTACATTTCACAGAATTATCAAATTCAGGGCCAAGTAACATTACACTGTTGACAATGCCAAGCAATTTGTCTTGGAAATTCTTTGATCGTCTTAGACTCTTTCATCTATTGCAACCCTAAAACTCCTTATCCAGGTCAGCACCTGCATACCTCGTATCCTTTCATCTCCTGGTGTTCGCACTAGAGATGAGCCATATTGACTTTTGATATGGAGCCATGGTGGGATTGTCCGGCAGCGGTGGAACTTATCATAATCCTCTTCCACAGCTTCAAGATCCTAAAGCCTCAGGTAGATTATTGAATTCTAACAGCCCCAAAGCTGAGTAGTTTTCTCAGTTAAAAGCAAAGAGGAGCTAATTGAGAAATACTGACTTTCAATTTCCATTCCAGAGTCCTTAAGATTGGATGCTCTGTACGGATGAAGGATCAGGTATATATATATAAACATAAATCAGAGGGATGAAGGATTCAGATATGAACAAATAGAGAAAATTTACTTAAAATCTAAATCACACAAATGCAGCAACGAACATGATCATTTTTATTGATTGTGGCAGTCTTCCATTTAAATAAAAAAAGAAAACAAACTGTAAAAAAAGAAAAGACTGACTCAGCACGTCTCCATGGAAGCGTCAGTCTTTAGCATGCCTCTATGGATGCGTCACAATCTTCAGCATGTCTCTGTGGTGCCATTTTCTCAACAAGTCTCCATGATTAAAATTACATCTTAAGCATGTTCAACACCTCCTGAAAGATTAGGACTTATTTTAATATATATACTATATATATATATATATATATATATATATATATATATATATATATATATTGGAAGCAATAAAAAAGAACATGGACACAGATCTGGACCTAGAAACAATTTTAATAATGTTTTCTAAATACAAAAATGGACTATCATATAACAATATCATTTATAAAGAATCAAAGCATGGCATTCCATTCCAGATGCAAAGCTTCAAGTGACCTGGTAGTACTGTATGAGATCCAACCACATTTAATCTTGATAATGGGTTCAAGATTTGATCAAGACACCACTGACAAACTAGTTTGGCGAAATTGATCTTCAAGTAACACATGTTTTTTGCTGTTTGTTGTTCTTTTGTAATCAATCAAAGAAAAGAAGACAAGTATATTGACTCCACTCACCACTTTGAAGACACACACGCACACAAACATGATGATCATATTTGAAATTCTTACTTTCATCTATACTTAATTTTTCCCTGGACTTATTAGTTTTCCTATTCATGTAATTAATCAAGTTTCAGTGAGGGAAGCTCCCGAACAATTTCACTAACGCTTACGAGTAGCGAAACATGAAAGGAAGGAAATGCAACAAATCAGTGTGATGCACTTCCATTCATCAAGTTTGCTGAGATTAAGGCAATACAAATCATCAAGTGTAATTTTTTGATCCTTGACTTCCATCATGCCCCCATATACATACAATGCGTTTTTTCCAACAACCATGGAGGAATTGATTCGACAACAGGTTTCACAATCTAGAAGTTAACAAGATTCCAAAACCAATATCGGAAAAACATAAACGTGACAGACAATCATTGCACTCAACTATCACAAACCTCAGCTGAAATGGAATTTTGCACATCCAATTGAACACCAGACTTAATGGATAGTCCACCATCATTGACAGTTATGTTTGTTGCCATATAACGAGATATTTCATAAATGCTGCTTTCTATGTCAGCTACTTCTTCATGGGATTCCAAATTATCATCTCTATCATTTTTCTCATCCTTCTCTTGATTAATTGAACGAACCTTATTGTCAATATAAGCGCATTATATCTTTATCAGATCCTCTTTTGACCTGCAAAAGCATAAAACAAATAATATGGTATCAAAGGACTAGAGATACCACATGAATGAATAGGTTCCAATAATCCATGCATGAAGCTATAAATATATTGATGATTAAAGAGTTGAGTACATCTGTGCCATATTTAACCCAAATCATAGAAGCTTGAGCTTTTAGGAGAGTTGGTCATTTGGCAACCCAGAAAGCGTTTCGTTGCTCAGAAAATGTGGTAAACGAGAAGAGATTGTATATTGATTTTAAGTTTCATTGTCTTGGATCTGTAATTGTTTGTTGCATGGTTGAGTTGAAAGATGATTGTTGGATTTTGGTTATGTTTGGTTTTGATTCTTTTCTGTTTGGTTGCTGAGAAAATTGGGGAAAGGAAAAGAAATTAAATATTGATACTAACTAATAATCGTCTAGAACTTGCACTGGTCAAATTTTATGGAGAAAAAATGCATGCTGAGCAATCAGATTTTCTGGGATTAACATTACCAAGAAACTATCTTTTGCAAATCTTGAACAAAGTTATGAGAAGATTTTGGTCCATTACAAACAGCTTCAATTCTGTTAACCCAATAACGGTCCCCTGCAATCGGACCATCCTCAAACCTTATCATACAAAAGGATTTGTGGATGCCCCAAAATTAGTTGATCTTTCTCATATTTTGGTGTTTCAAGAATATGAAATTGTCTAAAGTTCCGAGAATATGCAAAGCTTCTAGATTTATTGAATTATTCATAATCTGATAAACAACTTTTTCTTTTGCATGGCATTGGGAAAATTGAGGAAAAGGAGAATCCAAAATTCTCCATCACGTTCTGTGTTGTTTACCGCAAAAAAGCCAAAAAAAAAAAAAGGAAACAAGAAACTCAACTCCACTAACCCCGTTAGTTTTAGAGCAGACATTTTGAAATCATTGCAAATTCTAGATGACGGTAATTTAGAATCAATATTTCATTTTTTTTCCTTTCCCGCATTTTCTCAGCAACCAAACACAAAGAAAATTCCAAAGATCATCTTTTCCACATTCTTGAAAACATAGATTCAATAATTGAATTCTTCTCATTTTCCCACATTTTCTCAGCAACAAAACGTTTTCATAAGAAAACCTAGAAACAGGGAAGCATATTGACCTAAGTGGCGAGTTCATTTGTTCAGAATCTTGAGACTACGCTGGATCATCATTTTCGGCAGGTACACACGAAGACCAGCGGGGAATCCATCAATTCTTGGACTTTCCATGGCTGGGACGATCACAGATCTCAACTAGCCTCTGGCGCGTGAGTTTAGTTCCCGCCACTCTGCCAGGAATTTATTTATTTATTTTTAACTACTGGTTTGAGATATAATTTTGAGTAGAAAATTGTAAAACAGTTTATTATATTTTTGTGTTTTTTTCTATATATATATTGAAGAATTTTATTAAATTCAATGAGGTAAAGTATTAGTGATGTTTTTTCCCAACTAAACACTTTAATGTCTATTTGACCAAATGGCATAGACAATAAAATTATTAAATTTACAAAATTTTAAGTAGCACCTTTAATTCTCGAAACATAATGTTAAAATATTATTGTTCAAGTAGGCAACTAAAATTTCATTTTTGATTGATTTTCTTTATTCATTTTGATTGAAAAATTAATGATAAACTTAAATGAAGTTGAAATATAATGTACTATAATTAGTACAGTTTTGTAATTTTGGACAATTTTATCATAATATTTTGATTAAAAGTCAATTAAAAAAAAAAGTGCATATTCTCTTCACAGTCTTACATCAAAAGTATTCATATATATAATTCTTAGTGTTTGCACCTAAATTGAAATTTGATCTGATTCAATAATGTGTTATGCCTAAAACCAAGTCCAGATATAAAGAGGATGAAATATATTTGTACAAGCTCATAGAAAAAGTCTAAGAGTATTTATGAAATTTTTAAAAATTTAAAAGTTAAATGAAACTTTATCAGGAAGTGACCAGGAGAGATAGGGCCGGTTGTTGTAAGCGAATTTTCTTGAGGAGCAGGCTCACTGAGAATAGGCATGGATGAAATTCTTGAGGAATAAGAATCTCACGGCCCGGGCGTGGATAGTGCTGAGAACGAACGCTTTTAATGGAAGACATGGGTAGGAACTTTAGGAAGTTGAGAGAGTGGAGAAATAGAAACTTGTGCAACAAGCCAAGACGACTATAAAAGGAGCAGCAACAAACCAACAAAAGAAGGAAGCAATCAATCAACAAATCAATCGACTCAATGTCAATCTACTTTAGTAAATCCTAGCTTTTCAATCATCTTTCATCAGTTTTAGCATTTTATTTTCCTAGTTTTAACCAGATTACATCATTCCACGGCTGTCGTTATTTCATTCATTCATAGTGAAATCCAATATTTTCTCTAGCAATTCCATCATTTTATTTTCAAGTTCTATTCAAGTTTTTTTCAATTTTTCAGCATAGTATTGTTTTTACAATGAAATCCAATGTTTACTTCAATAATTACAACATTCTATTTCCAAGTTTCATTCAAGTTTATCAATTTTCCAACATCGTGTTATTTCATTCCTTCCTAGGAAAATCTTACATTTTTCTTTAGCATTTAATTCTTGCAATATTTCCATTTGTACAACATTTTCTACTTTGATTTTGAGGAACCAGGGAACTACATAGTACGATTAAGTTTTATCTTACGAGTCATTTCGGTTGAAAAGCGGCTTAAACTTCCTTGCACGCCACTGAATGCTTGTATTTTGTATGTTAAATTGTGAGGGAAATTAAAATCACCACAACGTATTTGCCTTTGGCACGCAGATGGGACACGTCTACGTGAAACATGGCCGGTGGATTCATTCTTTGTTGAAGATGTCTCCAAAATTGAGAAGTAAAATCATTTTAGAGTCTCAGGACTCGGTATCTAATGATGAAGAAGCAACTTAGGAAGGACTCATTCCAGCCATGGTGGAACAATTTGAGAGAAATACAACAGATTTTCTTTAAGAAGAATATCATCGAACTGACTGATTCGGGTGGCGGGCATAGGTAATGTAGATGATGATGGCACTCATGTGTCCCTCTTATTCTGGCGAGTTTCGAGCTGATAGTCGATGATCTCTGGAGACATAATGCATTGATTGAATGACATTTTGATGAAGAATGATCGGCTTAGCGAGCGAGTCTAAACAACTCAAATTTCTGGTTGAGAAAACTAAAGTCATGTCTAAGTATGCACAGGTCGTGACAGATGAGATTGATGAATAGGCTAGAACAAAAACCAAGTGAGCTAAGGCCATTGCAGCAAAGCAAGAAGAATAATGTCAGTCATAAGGGACTATCCTAAAGGCATTCTCAAATATTATTGGACAACAGAGGCCAGAAGTTGCTTCTCGAATAACAAGGCAACTATCTAATGAGCTCGGGAGCGTACCCGCATTAATTTTCAGAAGCTTAAGTGGTTCACCACTCTCCTAGGCAGGTGAAATTGGGTATGTACCGCTTCATAGGAAGAGTATGGAACTTTGAAAAATTCAACGAAGAACGTTCTAAGCCTATTAGAACAATGGCTCCTCAAAGGGTGTTTTTTAACACCAATCCAGTTACACTTCCTAGAGCATATAATGAGCCACTTCCTTTAGCTGGAGGCACAAGGGGTACTATTCCACCACCCTTAGGGTATTAATAGAGGGCAACAAATTCCCCAACCTTTTATGCACCCACCTCCACCACTAAACTTGGAGGGAATAAGGGAGGTGGTATAAGAACTATACGGGCCTGGCCTTAGATAAGTTGGCCGCCCAAAATTCTATAAGCCATATCCAGAGGTAATAGATAGAGAGAATCCTTGCAAGGGGTATAAAATTCTTGAATTCTCTTTATTCTTTGGAAGATGGACGATGTACCTTGGAGCATGTGGCTAGATTTACAATGCGGTGGGAATTGGCGACGCTATTAGAATTTCCTTTATCTCAGCGAGTTATTTTCTAACCACTAATAGGAGCTGCTTTACTTGGTATGCGGCATTGCCAGGAATTCTATTATGAGTTGAGGCGGAATGACGACTCCACACATAATTCTTGAGTTGAACCTAAGATTAGCATGAGAAGAATTATCAGGGAATTGGCACTTGAATTGGAGAATCACCAAAGTCATTCATTACTCGTTTCAAAAGAATGAGGAATAGATGCAAAATCCATCTCCCAGAAACAGAGTACGTGAAGATGGCCCAAAGGGGACTTGATATAGAGCCGAGGAAGAAGTTTCAAGGTATGGAGTTCAGAGACTTTTAGCAAGGCTTGCTACAAAGGTAACAAGTATGAAGAATTGCCAATAAAGAAAATCGATGAAAGACCTCCCGTAAGTGCCCTCACGTGGTGAAGAAAGCACCTAAGTTGTAATGGCCCAAAAATATCCTAGTATTTTTTTTTACATATATATAATATTTTTTATTATATGTTTTTAGGGTATAAAATAAATTAAATGAAATTTTTCGGAATTTAAATGTCAAAACTAAAGATTATGCAACTGAAAATTTTGTTGATTAAATTTGATAAAAATGTCAAATTAGGACCCAGGGTCCTAAGTAAATATAAGTGCAAAAGTGTAAATGAAATGAAATAAACTTGAAATGAAAGTGAAATGAAGTGTTAAAATGGAAAAAAATGAGAAAATTGGATTTACAGTGTGAAAGAAGCCAAACAAGGCCTTGTAGAATAGAACATAAGGGACCATATTTTGGCCTTTAAGAACTGTTCCTCTCATTAAGGCATTTACGTTTTTGAGAAAAATGGAAGGCTAGGAGTTTTTGAATGGGGAGCTAGGGTTTTGAATGGGGAGATTTGTGAATTGCTCCATAAAAATCAAAGTATTAGTGATAAAACAAGGAGGAACGGTATTGAAGTTTGAAAGATTTAGGAAGTGAACAAACCCTAAACCCCTTTTATTTGTGTTTGAGTTGGGAAAACTGAAATGTGGATAAAAAAAAGTTTTGTTTGGTTGTAAATGAGTTTTGGGGTTGTGTTGGGTTGGAGTTTGAAGAGTATTGTTGGTTGGTATTGGTTTGGATTTGTTTGGAGGGTAGGTTGTAAAAAGAAATGTTTGATTTTCAAATAAATCTTTGTCAAATTTTGTCAAAACCCTTGTTGTAACAGCTTTATGGAATTAGGTGTGTCATCCAGATGAGTGATTCTGGTGGTAAAGGCCATAAGAGATATAACTACAAATTTATAGAAGGGACCAAGAGAAAATTGTACCACTAAGGCTCCTAAATATTGGCTTAAAGGGTATGCCCTGTTTTGGGTGTAGTTGTGGTGTTTTGGCAATAAAATGAGTTTCACTCATCCAATTTGAGTGATTCAAAATTTTGGGTAAACTAAACTCTGAGAATGACCCCTTGAAGGAAGTGTATGAAAATTGTAACCAAGTGCCCAAAAATCTGTCAAAGTGAAGCTATGCGGTCTGTTTTGCAAATTAAGTAGTCTAGATGTAAATGCAATAACTTAAGTTTTGGTGATCAAATTGGAGTGATTCCAATTGGAGAAGAAACCTTAGAAACATAGCTTCAAATGTCGTAAGGAGCCATTACCAATTTATGGAGTTAAGATCCATAAATCACGAGAATAAAAGTGGTGATCAATAGGCCTTTAACATTAATAAAATGTCGTAACTTGAGTTTGGGACTGTTTTGGTTAAGTGTGTTTTGGAATTTATGAAAATAAATTGTTGGGATGATTAAAGGTCTTGGGAAGAAATATATAGTCTTGGAAATATTAACTTTTTTGCTGGACAAATTTATTTGGGAATTTATTTGATTTTAGAAAGTGTTTTGTTACAAGCTGTCAAAGTGGACAGGTTAGGGTTTTGGGATGTTAAAGTTAAAAATTGGACCAATTGGTTTATAATCTGATTTTGGGTGCTTGGGGGTTGGTTAGACCTTGGTCTAAGCTAATCAAATCAATGTTTGAAGTTAATTTTGGACAACATTAGGATTGGTTTTGGTGAAACATTTTAAAGGTATTGTTGTCTGAAAAAAAAAAAAAAAACAGCATGTTTTGCCCTTTTTGTGTTATGTGGTTGAGGACCTTAGAGAAGGAATTTTAAATTGAAAATTTTAAGAGATGTCATTGGATATATAAAGGACTAAACTGGAGAGTTTCATGATTTTTGAAAACCGTTGGAATAATTTTTGGGTAATAAAGTCCAAAGAGTACAAAACTGGAATATAAAGGTCCTTGCATGTGGTGTTAGTGTCTGTTTGAGGTTTTTGACTTAATCTTCCTTTAGGGATGGTTTAATTGATCAAGAGTACTATTGGAAAAGGATTAAAGAGCGGGACGAAATTTTAGTATTTTGGTTATGTGATGGATTAAAGTTGGAAACTAACAACCATCTTTAGACATATCTTGCCACTTATTTGCTAATGAGATTAAGAATACGATGTTAAGTTTTGAAAATCAACCCTAACCAAAATCACTGAATGCGCGCCAGATAATATTGTTCTTTAATTGTATTGGAATAGGGGCTGACGGAGGAAAGCCCGAGGCGAGATCGAGTTCAGGTGATTGGAATCAAAGTGCAAACTTTTTGGGTTTGTTCTACACCTTTCTCGTTATTTCGAATCTCACATCTCTCTGAAAATGTTTGAATTGCATATTGAATTGTTTTAAATTGATTTAATGGAAATAAATTGTGACATGAATTTCAAGTTGATTTAAGTTAAGAAATTTGAGAAATTTATTGATTGCGAAATGAATGACATGAAAATTGAATGAGTATTGAAATGATTTGTTTGTATAAAACTACATACTATATTATTGTATTTTCCTATAAATGATTATTTGAATGCCCTTAATAGAATGATGCTTAATTAAATTCGAGTTAGGGAATGGAATTGGTGTACCAATAAGAGTCGAACAAAGCGTACTATTGTGGCATCTGCGTCAAGTAGTACGGCGAGGACGGTATCGATGAGTGTCATGACCGAGTACATATTTTATAAACCATATTTACAGGCACTGCTGACCCGGCGGGACCGTGCCGGTGATTAGTTATCCTGTGCACAGCATAGGATTAGTCGATAAGGGCTGACCAAAATGATAATGAGATTGAAAAAGTGTATGATTTATGATACGAATGATTTGTGCACATGAAAATGCATAGTTTGAGATGACTAATGAATTGTAATTAATTAAATTGAAATATATATTTATGTATGTATTATCTTGCATTAGTCATTTAGAAAGTCTGAAAGCATTGTCTTATGAAATTGCATGATTTGATTGAAATTGAAATAAAGAGAATCGTATAGAACCATAGCATGAAAATGCTTAGCGCGTGATTTTTATCTATGGCGGTCTGCGAGTGAACGAGACGAAGGGCCAGATGTCGAGGCGTAAGTCATCAAGAAGGCTCTTGAATTAAAAGTATATATACTCGGAGTCATATGAATCCATCCTACTTTTGAACAATTGATGTTTTGTGATCAAAAGAGTTAAACTCTGAAACGATTTTGTATATTATTTTGAATGGGCATGAAATGCCTTCATTGTAAATGCATTTTGTTAAATGTAAATTAATGGGGCCAACCGAATTGAAATCGCTTCCGCACATATTTGAAAGTGTTTATACGAAATGGAATGTCGACCTAAACGGTTATTTTGTTTTTGTATATGTTTTGGTAAATGAATTCGGCTAGCAACCCGGACTCGGTTCGGATCCGCCAATCTGGTCGGGCCGGGAATGGGATGCTACATAACTTATGGAAGAAGTCACAGACCACTAATACACAAGTACAATATACTTTTGATGCGGTAACAACTGAGGAAATTTTTTATTTCCTTTTGAAGGATAAATTCATCACATTTCCCTAGGATTATCAACTCTGTAGCAAAGAGGAACTCAGGGGAAAAGTATATTGTAAGTATCACAGCTCCTAGAATCATGGTACTAATTCTTGTTGGAGTTTCAAGAATATTATCCAAGACAGGGTCAACAAGGGAATATTGAAGTTCCCTGAGAAAAATGAGGCCATGGTGATTGATGAAGATCCTTTTCCACCAGTGGCTTCAATCAACATAGTTGTTACTAATCTAAGGGCAGTGTTGAATGTAAAGAAGGATGAGAGATTTTCTCCTAATGTCAGGATAAGAAAGGTATGTATTCCTAAACAATATTTGGTTCATAAGGATGAATTGGTAGTAAAAGGAAAAGTGTCTATAACTAGAGAAAAGGAAAAGAATGGAAGAGATCCATACCATTCAAAATAGAAAATCAAGAAAGAGAAACCCTCAAAATAAAAAAATGCTTCTCCAAATGAGAGACATACTTTTCCATATGGAAAAGGCATGAACAATCCTTCAAGGAGGAAAATACCTCCAAGGTTTGTTGTCCCTCCTCCTGTTCCACTTGGAAAAAAATGGCATATAAAAGAGCATAAGAAATTTCCTCAAAAGCTCACTAGAACTCAAAAAAGAAGAATGCGAGACCAGAGCAATGAAGAAAAGGAAATTACCTGAAGAAATACCACGAGAAAGCCAAGAAGCGAGAGAATCGAGGGGAAAGCCAAAAGAATGAGAGAATTTGAGAGAAAGTAAGGCTGACTTAAAGAAAACCAAATTTGGACAGAAGGCTATAGAAGATGTTGAGTCTACTAGAGAAATGGATGTAGAAGTGGATTTGAGAACTATTTTGATAGGTACATTTCCTATTTCTTTGAAATGTTCTACCATTTCTCTAACTTTACCAGATTTCTTCTAGTCAAAAGAAATGGACAAAATCCTAGTGGAAGTAGAGAAAGAACATTCTCCAGCAGAGGAAAAGCATAGTCAAAGGGTAGTCACCATTGATTCTTCTAAATGAAGTAGGGCCTAGAAGGTGATATTGGAAAAACCTTCGGTGGAAATGACAAGGCACATAGGACCTCTCTATGAGAGAGCACATTTTATTGGTTTACCAACGTCTAAGGTATTAGTGGATAATGGATCAACATTCAATGTGATGTCATTAAGGATGTTGAGAGTATTAGGAAGAGGCATTGGTGACCTAATTGGAAACATAAGATGTCTATATCAGGTTTCACTGGGGAAATCTCTAAGACTCTGAGCGTACTCCCTATTGACATCACTATGGGTAGTAAGACTTCCTTATCAACTTTCTTTGTGATTAATTCTACTGCTAATTACAATGCTTTGCTAGGAAGGAGCTAGATTCAAGCACAGTGGTGTGTGACATCATCCTTTCACCAATTTTTATTATTTTGGAAGGGTGATGAAGTAGAAGTAGTACAGGTAGACAAACAACCTTTCATTGCAACTTCAGATTTCGTTGAAGCCAATTACTATGACCAAGAGTTTGGTCTAATAAAACTCAAAGGCAAAAAGAAGAATGAGGCTCCAAGGTAAATATACATGGAGTAAGGAGATACAGGTGAAGTTCAAGACCAAGCTCCCAAACTTCTAAAGACAACTATTATTGTGCTTTCAGGCCGATAGAGGGTCTGATCATCGAAGAGATCGATGACTAAGTATTCTCATGGAGAGAATGCAGTTTCTATAGCCACGACATTCAAAATGAAAATGTAGCAAGTTATTGAAAAAATTGCAGAAGAATAGTTCAAAGACAATTGTGGAGCTGAAGTGATTTATGAAGAATGATTAGATTAAGAAAGGAGGAAAGAGATTCGGATAGAAGATTTGGAGCAAGATCACTCCTAAAATGGAGAAAGACAACAAGACTCAAGTACATGATCTTATGGAAGAAGTCAACGCATCGGCAGCGTGGAAGCCAAGGATTACATACATTAGTTCTCTTATCCACTAGTAAAGGGAAAAATCATATCACTATTACGAGAATTCCGAATTTCTTTACTTGGAATTATGATAAAATGCAGGATTGGTTAGGGCCTTATGGAACATTACTTTCCCGTCGGGCCAGTTCCATCATTTCCAACAACCACTGAAGGATGTCAGGAAGTAGAGATGAAGGTGAGCGAGAAGTGAGAAACTCTTGAAGGTCAAATTCATGAGGCCTGAGAGTATATTCAATGGTTAGCAAATATTATTCCTATGATGAAGAAAAATGGAAAACTTCGGGTATGTATGGATTTTAGAGATCTAAATGTTGCTACTCCTAAGGACATGTATGTGATGCTTATTATAGACATGTTAGTTGATTTTGCTTCTAATAACGAATTGATATCCTTTATGGATGGTTTCTCTGGTTACAATCAAATTTTAATAATAGTAGAAGATATACCTAAGAATTCCTTTAGATGCCCTTGCTCCATAGGGACATTTGAATGGTTGGTCATTCCTTTTGGTCTCAAAAATGTAGGTGCAACTTGCCAAAGGGCAATGAACGCCATTGTCCATGACATGCTAGGACACCACATGGAAGTATACATTGATGATATCCTGGTTAAGTCTAAAAGAGCCAATGAGCATGTAGACCATCTAAGGAAAATTTTTAAGAGGATGAGACATCATCGGTTGAAGATTAATCCACTTAAATGTGAATTTGGAGTTTGTGCTGATTTTCTTGGATTCCTAGGTCACCAAAGAGGGGTAAAAGTGGACCAGAACAAAGAAAAAGCTATTTCTTCAGTCAATGCTCAACAAAACAGGAAAGAAATCCAAAAGTTGTTAGGTCAGGTAAATTATTTAAGAAGATTTATCTCTAACTTGACAGGTAAAACCAAGGAATTCTCTAGCGGTGGTGAAAGATATGAAGGATTTAGGTGGGAGGAACGAAACATCAAGCAACCTTTGACAAAATCAAAGAGTACCTCTCTACACCCTGTTTTTATGCCTCATATACAAGGTCATCAACTTAAATCATTTTATCAGCTTCAAGTGACTCAATAGGTTGTCTTTTAGCACAAAATAATTCTAAAGGCCATGCGTAAGCTGTTTATTTTTTGAGTAGGGTATTAAATCTAGTAGAAACAAAGGTGCCACTCGATTGAAAAAATTATGTTTGGCGCCCTTGCGTTTCTATGTACTAATGGGCATTACTTAATCAAGTCTTGAGTCTATGTGGTTTCTCTGTCTGACCTTATGAAGTTCATGCTTAACCAACCACTAATTTAAGGAGGTTAGTGATAAATTACTCTTGCTTTGTCAAAATTCACCTTGGTTTATTTCCTCTGAAAATCGATCAAGAGACGAACATTGTGATTTCCTAGTGATCATCCTTCCTTAGAATTAGGGCCGAGGAGCAAAGTGTGGAGGTGGGAATCTATGGAGCAGAAGAAAGACATGGATCCTCAAATTTAATGATTCAAGCACAAGGAATTCAATTTGGTGTAGAATAGTGATTATTTCACCAAGGCGAGTAAAGACTACAATGTCTTTCAATCTAGCCTTTGAATGCACCCATAATCAGGCCAAGTATGAAGCTTTGGTGATTGACTTAGAGATCCTACTAGCGCTTGGGCAAAAAATGTTTGTTTCATTGGAGATCCTCAATTGGTACTTTGGCAATTAACATGGGAGTATAAGTGCAACAACTTGCTGTTAGCACCTTACTTTACTACTGCCATTCAGCTGTTAGATTTCATTGATATTGTGGAATTTGAACATGTGCCTAGAGAATCAAACTGGGAGGCTGGTGAGCTTGCTCAAATAGCCTCTAGTGTAAAAATGGATGAGGAATTGACCCATAAGCTTGTCATGATAGAGAAGGAAAAGCACCCTTCAATTTTTGAAAGGGGTATCGACCTAGACATCTTCAATAATGACATGGATATTGCTGGAGATTAGAGAACAGAATTTGGAGAATATTTAGAGAATCCAAACAAGAGGGTTTCGCACAAAACGAAGGCTCAAGCTCAAGCTCAGAGCGAATGATATCTTTCCCAGACAGCATCATGAAGTAAGTTCATGATGCGATGGTTAATTAGAAGACACAACTATTTTTGGCCTACCATTTTAAAAGATTGCATCACCTACTCCAAAGGTTGTCAATAGTGCCAGAAATATGGAAGTATACAGTGGATTTCGGCTATTGAATTACATGCAATAGTAAAGCCATGGTCATTTAGAGGATGGGCCATGGACCTGATTAGGAAGATTCATCAAGCGTTATCAAAAGGACACATTTTCATCCTAGTTGCTACAAACAATTTCACTAAGTGGGTGGAGGTAGTACCATAGAAGAAAGCATAACAAAAGGATATGATCCTGGATTTCATCGGAGGCGGATTATCCATGGGTTTGCAGGATTCCCAGTCTATCACTACTAATCGATACTTGTGTTCATTGGGGGAAGATATAATTACTTTCTTCGTAGTTATGGGATACAGCTCATCAAATCAAATCCTTCTATGTGTTGAATGACCAATATGATGTAACCAAATTTCTGATACATCTACCAATAACTAGATCAGTCCTAGGCAGCAGTGCAAAAAACTTGTAAAGACCAATTACTATATGTGATCATGCAAATTTATGATATTACTACCAAAAACTTTTCAATCTTCAGTTATGCCAAAAACTTGTTTGACTACATTTGTGAATACTGTTTTCTATTGAATATAAAATAATCTACAAATTAAAATTGATTTTGGTCTAAATCACTACAAGTGCACAGATCATACAAGTAATAAATTGAATTATAAGTCCATATATCATTCTCATAGGGATTGATTAGAAAATCTAAGGATCAACTACTCCTACTACTCAAGATCATCACTATTTGAAACTCTAAATGGAATTACGAATTATCAAATTAAGTGTGAAATAAGCTTTACTAATCAAAACTCTAATTAAATTATAATTTAAAGATTTCACAAATTGAAATAACCTTTAGGAAATAGCTAGTATTCTAACTATCAAATTGCATATTTTCTCAAACAAAATATTGTTAAAGGTATAAATTCTAGATTTGTCCAAGAGTAAGGTAGTGTAGCCTTGGAATGCCTCTTGACACTACATATTTCACTGTTTAGCTTACCACATTCCTAAACTAGGTCAATGGGTTTAAATAGTTACTTTTAGGATTTGATCATCTTCAAGATTTGGCTATTTTTCCTAAACTAGTACTTCATAGCCATCTCTTGGGACTGGAAATTACTTGCCCTCATAGACAGTGTAACACAAGCCCTCTCCAAAGTAATTGGCATCTCAACCATCAATTCAATAGAATGCTCTTTACCCTTGATTAGAATCTTAGCTAACACAGGATTAAGATCATTTTATTGGATTATGATGAAACCTCTAAAAATTAAATTGATAACTGATTGAGTGGTCCTTAACCCTCAGGAACACTCTTATTATCACCCGAGAGAGGGAACCTTGAAATCAGAGGTTAGAACATCACCTATGATGTATCAAAGTGATACTTGGTATATTAGTTCCCATATATCAATGTTTTTACCCCAAGCAATTGCTACGCTATCGGAGTAGTCCCATCTCTGTGTCACTCAAAAGGATCCTAGAAATCAGAGTGTAGATACAACTCTTTCTAGGTAAAAAGCATTGATATATAGAACAACTCATTACAAGGCTAATGCCAATTAGATGAACCCAGTTTTTATACCTAAATCCTTCACTCAAAATACTACGAAATCAAAATAAGAAAACTAAATACATTCCTGGAGAGCTAAGACTTCCATCTCCGTATCACAAGTAACAATGACTAGTTGATTAGACAAATTCACTGTAACTGTAATTACAATTGAATAAAAATGAATCTCAGAAAATTTCCAGATTTCACTCTAGTTCATACAGAAATGAAGCTTGATTATCATTAAAATAAGCTCTGAATTTCAGTTCAGAACTACCTTTACTTCTAAAAGAAAGGAAAATAAAGAATTAAAAGAAAAGAAATATATCGAGTTTCCACTCTTCCAAAAGCTAAAAGCTTCTTGAAAATTTCTTAAAGCTCTTAGTGAGAGAAGATAATTTTTGTTGCTGCCGCCTCCTTTTATTTATAGGGTTCATAAATGTTGGGCCGAAATTTGAGGCTGAATTTGTGGATTTCCTTGCAGGCCCAATAAGTGTCTTTGTCACAACATTGTTTGTCTGTGTCGTGACATTGCAGCTTCACTTGCTTGTCTTTAAGCTTTGTTGTGGCTTTGTCGCAACATTTCTTCCATGTCTTCAATATATGCCTTTTGTCAAATTTGTCGTGACATAATTATTGAATGTCGCGACATAAATCTGATTTCTTAGGCCTTCATCCTTGTTATGAGTTTGTTTGCAACATTTGCTTTGTATTCCTCTTGAGTCATTGTCGCGACATTGTTTGTCTCTGTCGCAACATACATGAAACTTCTATGTCTTGACCCTTTGTTGTGAGTTTGTCGCAACAATATTGACTACCATTCTTCTTGAGTGATTGTCGCGACAATCTTTTCTTATGTTGCGACATTGTTTCAATATATGCCTCAATTCTCTTTTCTATAATTGTCACGACAATGGAATGAGTATTGCGACACTATTCTTTGCCCTCTCATCAAGTTGGGTCGCGACATAAAATAAGATTATCACGATCTTCCAGTCTTCTTCCTCTTGTTTTGTCGCGATAATAAAATTTTATGTTGGGACATAATTTCCAGTGCTCCCTGGTATTCTTTGTCGCGATATAATTATGGATGTCGCGACAATGTTTTTTTTGCCATTTGTTTTGTCCTTTGTCGTGAAATTCATTACCATGTCACGATAGAATTCCGGTGCTTCTTCTTATATTATGTTGCGACAGAGTTGTAAATTGTCGCTACAATCTATCTATTGTCATCTTACACTTTGCTTTATCTTTGTTGCGACATATTTCCGCTTGTTGCGACAAACTTTTACAAGTTGCCTTGGGGTTTTGTCGTGACATAACTGCATTTCCTGCCTTAGCCATTTTTATTTTTTTATTTTTGGATTTTCTTGTTGCTTTTTCTTTCTTTTTTGTTTTTTTTCTCTAAATTCATGCAAAACACAATTTTGGGTGAAGACTCTATAATTTGGCATTATTTTGGACATTAAGCCTTAAAATATAAGTGAAAAATGCACTTAAAATTAGATGAGAATTAGACTCATCACTATGCCCAAAATATTTTCCTCAAAATAAAATTCCTCAAAATATTTTCTATGAAAAAAAAGACAAAAATTTAATAAATATTATTATAGAAAACCATTAATTCAAATATATAAATAAATAAATAAATTTCATTGGGAGAGTGATGGGAGTAACTGACGCACGCATCGGAGGTAATTTAAGTGCAACCAAGAAAACATAGTTCCTAACAGTAACCTCAAATTTTGAAATTCATTCCATATGGTATATAAATACGACACCGTTAATAGGAAAGTTGTTAAAACCCTTACCTTCAATCCTTTTTCTTTTGAAATCCCGAGATCTTTGATCAAAATATTATGACAAGATGATTAAAAATTACAGAATTGTAACTATTATATTAGTTTTTTTTAAATAAAATGAATAAATGTAATATTATTGAGTTATGAGAATTAAATGATAAGACCTTAAGGACATAAAATAATAATTTAATAAATTTTTTTAATTTTATTGTGTGATCAATTTAAAAATGTGATACTTTAAAATCCCTTAAAATATTTTCTTTGAAAAAAACAAACAATAAAGATTCTACTTAAAAATGATAAAAATCATTAATTCAAATATATATATATATATATTCGGTGCAGGAGTGAGAGAGTGGCGAAGGACTAAATTAATGCGCTAGAGGCTTGTTTGGTTTTTATCAAAGTGGTTTGACGTAAAGAGTTTCTTGATTTTTAGCATCCTCCAATATCCCAAAATGCAATGGTTTCTCAGCTTCATGTTCACAAATACTCCTGTTATGTTTGTTTATCTCATGGTTCGATTGATTCAGCTAAGATTTAAAATAACATTCAATGCTAAGTAAATGGTGACAAGGTATGTCACACAACTCATATTTCTCTATTTTCAAACACATTCTGCATGTTGTACTAAGCATGCATATCACAAATTTTATATTTAGTGTACCTGGGAATGAGTTTGAGACAAGTTTCTTATAAATAAATCCCAAATGAGACAAATTTTATATAAGGAACATCAAGCTTCTTTTATTTACCATTTTTTTTCCATTCTATTCATTCTTGATAGTAATCAAAATATCATGACAAGATGATAAAAATTTACAAAATTGTAACTATTATATTAGTTTTTTTTTAAATAAAATGAGTAAATGTAATAAAACTGAGTTATAGAAATTAAATGATATTATTCTCTTTTTTTTTTTTTTTTTAACTTTTATTCATGATATTACATCTTATAGTATTATTTTCTTAAAGGACTTGAGCTTAGAACCTCCCGTAAACTCATCATATTTTTACCATTTGAGCCATATCTTAAGACATAAAACAATATTTTATTAAAATTTTAATTTCATTGTGATCAATTTAAATCCCTTAAAATATTTCTTTGAAAAAAAAAAACATTAAGATTCTCTTGAAAAATAGTAAAAATCATTAATTCAAATAAATATATAAATCATGAGAATGAGACTAAATAATTAATTCAAATAGTATCGCTACTCAAACTTCAGGAACAAACTCTTCAAAAAACAAAAAAAAAACCATAATGGTATTTGATAAGTGAACAATTGATAATTATTCATTATTTCTGTTTCTTTGGCCATGTGATGAATAATTGCCAAGTCTCACAAAAAAGATAAAAACACATCCAAGAAAGGTTCTAACATGCTTTTCTTTTAATTTAGTTCGTAGACTTTTATCGCGTGACCCTGTGTTTCATTCGTTGTGAGCTACTAGTCCTAGAAAGCAAAAACAATTTTTCTTATGGGCATTTTTGTCTGAAAGGTGACATTTCAAGGTTATTTGCAAGAGTCCATTTTTATAAATAATTTTGGGGTTGTCCTTTTTAATCAATTTCTCTTTGACCTACTCATAATATCATAAGCTAATTACTTATTTTTACGGACTTCATCATTATTTTTGAAACTAGGTAGTGGTGGGTATTTTTAAAAGAGAAGTCGTAATATCTCATAAAGACAGATAAAATATTCTTTGGATAATCATAAAAGGTATGTTGATACAATTTATAGCAATAATAATTATTAAGTGAAATAGCCTAAAGCTCTTATTGAGTTGGCGTATAAGCTCGAGTGGCGGGGACTCGGCCAGACGATCAGTGGATGGTTTAGGCTAGTGGTAAGAGTTTTGAAATTAAATAGCGCACACACCGCCCGGAAACTACAAATCATCTCTATCGTTTCGATCATGAATAGTTGATTCACTCATGATCAAATTATATTGACTTGATAATAGAACCCCAGGGTAATAGGCTTAATTTCAAAGCTAGCTGAAATTGCTGGTTGCTTGATCATGGGTGGGATGCCAATAGAAGGAAGAGCGTAATCCCTCAAAGCTCTTTCAAAATCTTCCATGGGTGGGTCATGGAGGGGTACACTCTCCACTCTTCGAAACAACCTTTTTTGCCTCTTTTCTAAAACCCTCTAAGTTTTCCATTGAATTACCCTCAAATTCCAATATGGCTCTTTCTTCTCTTTATGATTTTCTTAGTTTCTTTTCCAATTCAGGTCAAGAAGACAAGGTTCTCGACAACAAACTTTGCATAAAACCAATGGTACCTGATCCACGACAATCAAGAGAGGAAAAGTGAAAAAAGAACATAAATAAAGAAAGCAAAATATCAGGAAAGAAAGAAGAAAACTTAGTATCAATATTAGCAAAAATTCCATGTGGCGTACCCGCTCCCTTTTATAACAATTTAACTGTAACTTTGATAAAACAAAATATACATTCCTTAATTTAAATATGGCCTATAACTGTTCTTGAATAACGCATTTATACAAATTGACATTCCATGCCTTTTCAAATATAATTACAAAATATTTATGTAGTTCTGCAGTGTCCACAACATGTAAATACATTTCATACTTTCAAAAAGATATATATAAAAAAAAATGTGATCTTACGATGAAAACTTTTACATCTTTGTTTCAATGTAAAATGTAATTACAAAAGTATCATGAATAAAATGATTTGCACCAGAGCCAGACATTTACTTATATATTACTCTATTTGGCCAGTGACTCGCCCAGATGATCATTCATCTTCGGTCGCACTTTCTTTCGATACTCTTGGCAGAAGATAAAACAACGTGCTAAAGTATTTTCATGCTTAGTGGTTCTATATAATACTCTCTTCCATTTCGGTTTTTAAATCAAATTATGTTTTAAAACAATGCCCTTTTAACCTTTTGAATGTCGATACAATACAATACATATATTCATTTCATATACATTTATTTACAATTTAGTCATTCCAAATACTTTCATATGCAATAAATAATTCAAAACACAATCATACATTTCACAATTTCTTTTCATTTTTTGCCCTTAGCGAATTTAACCTATGCTTTACGGTGCACGAGGATAACGAATCCTGACACGGTCCGTGGGCTACGGTAGGTATAAAAGGTTTTATAACACAGTATGGTCTCGCTGGGCTACGGATCGGAGTGACACATCATTATGTTCGGCATAATATTGCTAATTTGACCCTTATTGGTATACCAATCTATCCTTAACTCGAATTTTAACAGTTAACATTCTATTAAGGGCATTCAAATCATTCATAGCAAAATACAATAGTGTACATACGTTGATATCCAAATACTTGGTTTCAATACTCATGCAATTTTTCATGTGCAATTCATTTCACAATCAGTTATATCAAATCAATTTAAAACAAATCAATATGCAATTTATCACAATTCATTTCAATAAATCCACTTATTTTATAATCCTTTAAACATTTTAGAAATAGAGAGAAAGAAGTGGAGAACAAACCAATTCATTTATGGCTCAAACGAAGCACACATGCATATTCATATAAAACCTTTTAGATTTATTTTGTCAAACAAAACACAAAACAGAAACAAGGAAGAAGTGTGAAGAAAAAACCCAAAAAGGTTATCGCTCTTTGATTCCTATTCTCAGAATCTCATTCTTGGGTTAAGCTTCCTCGTCACCAACCCCTAATCCATCACAAATATGTCACTATCAAAGAACAAGCCAAAAAAAAAAAAATTAGTTGTGCATTCTAAGTTTTTGGTTAGGGTTGATGTCTACCCAATACACCTTCACTTGAAAAATTTTATGGGGACACATGAGCCATATTTTGCTCATGCTTCCTTCAAGCAGCTCACTCGGTTACCTATTGTTATTCTTGATTTCAGGGGTCTTAACTCAATAAATTGGTAATGGTTCCTTCTACTCATTTGAAGCTATGATTCTAAGGTTTCTTCTCCAATTGGAATCATCCAATTTGGGTCACCAAAACTCGAGTTATTACGATTTATATCAGACTACTCTAATTTCAAAGCGAATCAGTTGTTCTTGCACATAGCTCCACTTTGACATATTCTGGGTGCTTTGGGTTACAAATTCCATACACTTCCTTGAGTAAATTATTTCCCTAGAAGTCCTAGTTTATCGAGAATTTTGAATCACTCAATTTGGATGAGTGAAACTCAACTTACGGCCAAAACACCACAACCACACCCAAAATAGAGCATACCCGTTAGCTACCTGAAACTTACTTTTTAAGCTCATATTCGGGAGCCTTAGAGCTACAATTTGCTCCTGGTCCCTTCTATATATTTGTAGCTCTAGCTCTTATGGTTCTTACCAATTATAATCACTCAATTTGGATGATTATAACTTAACTTATAGCTAAAACAAAAACAGGGTTTTGAAAATTTTTGACAGCAACTCCTTTGAAACTTCATCATTTCCTTTACACAAAAATTCTTCAAAACCAATCCAAACCAATCCAAATAATGAAAAATAACCTCAAAGGCGGAACTAAAACCATCAAGGAACACTTTACACAAAGCTAGGGTTTCTCAGACGAACACAAGAAAAAGGGGGTTAGGGTTTTGTTTCTTACCTTTAAATCTCTTCCTTTCTCTTACTTGATCACTTAAACTCTTGATCTCATGGAGCAAATCACAATCCCTCTCTTCTTCTCTTTTCTTCTCTCTCACCGAACCCTAGCTCTCTCGAAAAATTAAATGCCCAATGGGCATTCCATAGACCATTTTGGTCTTTAATCCCCAATCTAACTTAAGGTCATGTTTGGCTTATCATTAAAGGGGGTCTTTTCTCATTTTTCTCATTTTAAAGCCTCATTTCACTGTCATTTTCACTTCATTTCATTTCGTTTTCCTTTTGACATTTACACTCCTCATTTATGACCCTTAGGTCATCATTTGACATTTTTACCAAATTTATTTGGCTCTATAAAATTTTGGGTTTTTATCATTTTTTATTTTTAGCCATTTAAACTCGGAAAAATATAATTTAATTTATTTTACACCTTGAACATGTTATAAAAACTGTTAGGGTATTTTTCGAATGTTACATTCCAACTCCACATCACTTGGCCTTAAAACTTGATTGAGACATAAAAATGTGAATGTAAATGTGTGCTCAAAATCTTGTAGTGCACGCATTGTATCAAGTAATATAGTGTATAAAGCAAGATTATCGATCCATAGAGAGTTAGTCACTAAGTACTAAAATTACAATGTTTCCTCTTTATCAAATGATCAATGTGGCGAAATTAAAATCCCAGATTCAATTATCAAACGAAATAAAACACTAGACGATTGTTACGAGGAGAGAGATGAAGGAAATATGAATGTCCTAGGGTTTTGAGCTCAATTGGGCAATCCCTAAGAAATTTTGTTGATTTTCACTCAATTTTCAATTGACTAGAATTCTAATGGTAAGTCTCACTAAGATAAATATGAGTCTCTCTCGACAATTCATAACTTATAACAAAGGTTTAGTTATTTTGCATCTCTACTCGACTCAAGAGTCAGCATGCACACTCGAGACCCACGGTCGCACATAAACCCCATGAGTATCTTTAGTCTATTGTGAATTATGTTATATCTTACCTTAGTCTAACCTTTTTCTTACTTCTCAAGTCTCACAAAAGGCCACAAACAGATTGATATTGATCAAATATCAATATGCATTAGGAATAAACTAAGACAATTAGTAGAAGCAATCTAAATGACAATTGAAATAAACATCAATGCCAATTTGCAAAGTTCATGTCCAATTTTACATCAAAACCCTAGGCTACTAATTTAGAACATGCTGAGAAAAGAGAAACACATAATAATCAAAGAAAACATAGAGATGGTAGAAGAAACTCTAATATAATTATGGAACTTTAGTTTTTGAATCTCTTATTCTCCCTTGTTCTTCAACCTTCAAGCACAAAGTCTCCCCACAACTTCTTCAAATCTCTACACTTTGAACCCAGGTGAACTCCTTTCAAATTAGGGTTTTTAGAATTTATGCCTCAAGGCTCAACTTTCAAAACTACCAAAAATGGTTGGAATTACATTTGCTCGCATGGGGCCTCACATCGCAACTTTAGGTCCCCAAAGTCGCGACGTCTTGACGAGTCTTGACTTCATTATCTCGGCCACGTCGACATCATATCCACCGAGCGTCCGCGATATGGGCGTTGTTGTCTTCAATTTTCAAATCCTTATAACGTTGATACGTTGGATGGCCACATTGTGACATGATCATTGTTGTTGAGATTTCTTTTATTTAGGCCCCATTTTTCCCATTTAGCTCCATTATGCCCCAAATAGCCTCAATTACCTTGAAATTAACCCTAACATCAAATAAAAAAGAAAATTGTATCAAAACACTTATTAAAATACAAAAATATACTAAAAGCACTACAAACTCGGGTTTGTAATGAGCATAATGGATACTCATCACACCCCTAAACTCACTTCCTTCTTTGTTCCCAAGAAAAGGAAAGACACAACAAAACTAACCACAAAAACAAAACAGGATGAGATGAACAAGGTGCATAGTAGTAAGTACAAAGGAACACAATAAATGGGTCTACCACAAACACGAGGTTGCGTCGTGATATGTCGACGATATATCATGTCGATCGGCTTTGATATGAAACACAACGTGATTATTATGCGGCCAGAAAATCGGCCAAAATTTTGACTTATCAGCAATATATCGATTTGGGCGATACTCTCAGCGATAATATCAATAATTTCGAGGGTGTCGAGGGCACCAAAATTTCCAAACATAAATTATGGAAAGAAAAATGAGTTCAAACATAAGTTTTAGACAAAATTTCAAACAAAAATTACAATCAAAATTTCAAAAGAAAAATAAGAAAAAGAAAAAAAAAAAGAAGTTTTATTTAGAAATGAAAGAGTTTGAGTTGCTTTCGTCTTAAAGATGTTGGTGGCATTAGTGAGTCTTGTTGTTGGGTTAGAGCATGGGTAATGGCGTTGTTAGGTTGAAGCATTGAACAACGAAGAAGAGAGGAAGAAATAAAGAAGGAAAATAAAATAAAAAAGAAAAAAAAATTTGCATGGAAGAGATAAAAGGAAAACACTTGCGTGGAACTTGGAAGATATCAAACTTGTATAGGCTACCACAAGGCCACGTGCACTGGTTGTATTTTTAGGAAAGGTACGGGTATATTTAAAGATTTATGAAAAAAATATATATTTATTTGATTTTAGGTTACGGATATTTTAATGAAATTTCAATTTTTTTTCAAATGCTAATTAATATTATTATTCCACTATGTTTTAAATAATTTTAACATGTAAATAAATGCACTTTTAAATTTTGAACTAAGAAATTTATGTGAAAGTATCACTAATTTATCTTTGATATATCAATATATCTATAAATCTAAATCTCGATATATCGTTAAAGCGAATATTTTCATTATTCAAAATTCCAATAGCGAATGGGATCCATAAGCATTTGTAATCTTTAAAGGATATAGCTGCAACTTAGCATAGTGAACAAGAAATTGCCCAAAATCTCAATAACTTTCTTAAGAGAACTATGTGAAATTTTGCTCATTTAGATCTTAAATATAGACCCGAGTTTCCAACATCCCAAATTCAAACTCGATTCACTCCTTAGAAAGAGAATTAATTGGAAAGGATGGGAAAAACACTTTATTCAAAACATAACCAGGTAAGGGAGCAATGCTAAGAGTTTCTAGAGAAGTGTCTCGACAACGGGAATCCATTGGTAACTCCCCACCAGTTGGTTAAGGGCATCGAGCATTCAATTCCCTTTGAACTTCACTCCGAAGACTCAACTAAACATTGAAGCACCTACTATGTGAACCTATCTTCTATTGTATGTAGCGGCGATAAGAGTTAATGACCGACAGTTGGCTCAAGGCAATAGGCTGATAGGCCTCTCATGCGTAATGCAGGGATTAAGTTAGGTCACTCACTTTTAACTCTTTTTTATCTCATTTTCTCATTTTTGCTTTTCTTTTCCTTTTTCTTTATTTTTCTCTTTTTGTTTTTGGTTGGGCCACATTGGAAATCCTCTTTTGGAAGGTGTCTTATTACTCAACAAGTTAACAAGCTTCATGATAATTTCAATTTCAATAATGGAGGCACAAAACAAAGTGTATAAGAGAGATCTAGTGTATTGTGCGTAAGTTCCCATGAGAAATAACTTCTTGAAAAATGAGGGGGAAAACCAATTAAGTCATCCACAAATAATCAAGCACATTGTCCTAAATCAAACAAACACTCATGTATCCCCCAATTGGCTTTTAAACTTTGAAAATTCAAGATTCATGTGTCCTGTGCATAGCAAGTGTCACGCCAGATTCAGGCAGGCCGATTGGCGGATCAAAAATAGTTTAAGACCTTGAGACCATATCTTGAACTCTGCTGATTTTTTTTGGCGAGACATACATGGGTTATGGGCCCATCTTATAACATAATCAAAACATCATATACATATCTTGAGTCATTTACATATTCAAAAGCGTACTTTTACATTTACAAATCGAGCCGGAACCTCTTGTGATGAACCCCTACTAATTAATCTTTGGCCGGTTGTATGCGGATGTTCTTTGGCGTCTTCTCTGTACCTACACGGATTAAAAACCCCGTGCTAAGCTTCCTTTAGTGAAACATATCTTATAACTTATACGGATACACATGCATTTATCTTGAATCATACTAAACATCTCGCGAGAAAGCAGATATCAAATTTCATGAATTCATATATACGATTACATGTATAATTATCCTTGTAATAAACTTATGCTTTTCGGATATCTCATTATCTGATCTTGAACTTATACTTATAACAAACTTATACTTCTACAGATCTTAAGCGATAATGAGACTTATTCTTATTCCGATCTCATTAGGACTTCCACTTATGTTGTATCGACTGATATACTTATTGGTCTCGAGAATGACATATATATCGGAACTTATCTGCGATACTTGTCTCGGACTTATAATTATTCGAATCTCCCCAAAAGAACATATACTTGAACCATCCAGTTGATACTTATCTCCCGTAGGATACATATTTATACTTATCTCCATAGGACACATATTTATACTTATTCAGATTCCTTATATCTGGTACTGAACTTATACATATACTTGAACTTCTGTCAGACTAATACTTATCCAGATCTCTCGTAGGAGTTATAGAGCTTAGACCTTTACTGAAGTACGGTAGGTGCTACGGAACATACTTGTACTCTTGAGCCTATCCTTGTCTTCGGATGTTATATACTTGTATTAACGGAGCTTATTCTTGTCTCAAATCTTAAGCGTGTATTATAGAACTTATACTTGTCTTCTGAAACTCATACGTCTTCTGGGAACTTATATTGGTATTTGAGACACATACTTGTATTCGGATTTTATACGTGTATTACGGAACTTATGCCATGTATTTGGATCTTATACATGTCTTCTGAGCATATGCGGTCTTACGGATCTTATACTTGCATTCACGGAACATGTACTTGTCTTGGATCTTATACGAGACATATTAAGTGCAAAGTACGCGTAGGTACTCACATTAGATTCATTATATGAAGGTACGTAGGTATCCCGGACTTATATCTCCAGGGTCACATATTGTACTTATCTGATTCATATACTTATCTTAGGAATGCTTATACATGTACTTGTCCTTATCATGAACATACCTTATCAAATCTCTTATAGGAATTATAGAGTTTCTATATTGTGCGGAATGCATTAGGTACTATAAGTCGGAACAGATCAGAGTCATAATACATATAGGGTCAGATCGGACTTATGCGAGATACATATCGGATCACGGACATTAGTCCACATAAGCGGTCTGAGATCTGGATACATATACCGAGGTTTATACGGATTCGGAACATATCCCCAAGGAAACAAAGCGGAGTTGTCGGTTCCATATCGGAGTCATCTTTAGACTTATACAATTTCTTATGCCTATAACGAGGCTTATGCTTATTCGGTTCCATTAGGAGTTTCGGAGCTTATTGGTATCTATGATAGTATCATTAGGTGCTACGATTCATTACTCTTTGAAGTGCGGTAAGTGTTTGGACTTATACTTATATTCTGAACTTGTACTTATAATGCAGATCACAGTGCCGTAGGTACTACGAGATTTTACTTGTACAAAAGTACTGCGGTGCTAAGGAGCAAATGCAAAGGTGCAGAGTAGGTACTACGAACATATAGAGGTGCAGTAGGTCACGTTAGATCTTTACTATATTCATTCCTTTATTCTTATTCATATTCGAGTCTTATCATATAATTGTTAGATTGCCTAGACCCGATAATGTCTGAAGGAATGAGTAGGACCACGGCCACAATAAGTAGCGAAGGTACGATGCGATCTTGAGGTCTTGTAGCACAAAGTAGGTACTTGAAACAACGAAGAGAATGTCGTCAGACTAATCGGAGAGTACCAAAGTACTAATGTCTTGAAGAAGATCGAGAGTGTCGTCGCACTAATCGAGAAGTCTGGAAGTACTAATGTGCGAAGCACGATCAAAGTGTCGTCGCACTAATCGGAAGTACCGAAGTACTAATGTGCGGCTCTTGATCCAGAAAGTCTTAGTCGCACTAATCGAAATGCAGAAGTATACGTGCGCCCACGTAACATAGGTGCCATGTCATTCAATAAGCGGTCTTAGGCAATTTTACAATTATTTTAGTTCCGTAACTTACTATCTTATAATAGGGGGCCTTCTTAGCCACATTATGTGTTTATGACATATTGCCATTTCATGTTCTGTTCATGTTCCTTATGTCGGTTCGTTTTCATGTTTCTATCAAATTCATGAACATATTTATATTGCATTTCCTATACTTTCCTTATTTCATGCCTCTTACATATGGCATTTCATATACTTATACTTATATAGGAATACTTATGTATTCACACATCATTCATGTATTCTTGTTCCTCTATGAATCTATTTTTTGTAGGAATTAGAATCAATCCAATCGGATCATCGAAATAAAGTTATGGCATTTTCATACTGACTATTCAATTCTGGAATTACACTAGGGACAATTTGTATTACTCATTTTTCCGGGGTTTTAACCTCATATTTGACACTAGGTCTTTGTACTCATTTAAATCTAAGGTGCTAAGGGTTCTACTTCAACTGGAATCACCCAATTCGAACCTTGAAACTCGAATACGTCGACAGCACCGGACTACTCTATGATCAAAGCGATCTGATTTGGCTTGCACATGGCCCCACTTTGAGTGAATTTTGGGCCATAGAGTCGAAATATAATTAGCTATTTCTATATGTTTGGTTTTCTTGAAGTATATTTTAATTATCCACTTGAATCCTTTCGAATCGGATAAGAAATGACCAAGTTATGGCTAAAATCTGGCCCGGTCGAAGGAAGCAGGCATCACGCCTATCTGGGTACACCTAACATGTCTGGGGTACATGTTGTAAATGACGGAACCTAACATTCTGGGGTACATGTTCCAGGTCAATAGATACATGTCACCCGAAAATGCCCAGGATGTGTGTTTTCTCCCATTTTTCATGCATTTGCATCCATAGATCACTCCTATACTTCCTACACACATCAAAACCATTCCATATCTCTCTTGTAACCTTTTTTCTACTCAATTCCTCTTTCAATACTTATCTTATTTCAAAAATCCATCATGAATTACTCTCAAACTCACTATAATATGGATCCTAACCCATACATAACCCTAACGTGTAGATTAGTTAGGGTTTATTCTAAACCCTAACTCAATTACTTGCCATTGAACTATGAATCCATCCTCAAAGAGAGGTTTTCATGTGTTTTTGTACTATTTAAGGTTTATCCACCTTTCTTTCCATAATTATTGGGTTAGGATGAAACCACTGGCAAAAACCTAGGTTGGGCAGATAATAATCACTCTGAAAACCAAAGATCCATACCAAATCTCATAGAATCCATAATCAAGGTTAGTTTCCATACTTTTTTAACCTTCCTTTCCTCTTCTCTTCTCTTCTTCTTCTCTTCCTCTTCCTCTTCTTCTCTCCTTCTCCCATCCGTTTTTGAGCTCTCCTCCAAAATGGAGACCCGATTTGGTCTTTAAATCGAAAATCTCTTAGGCCTTTTTGGCTCTCAAAACCCATTTTGGGTTAAGTTTCTTTATTGCCTTTTTGTCCTCCATCTTTCTAGGAATTACACCTGATTCTATTATTTTCTACTTTAGCCCATAGTCTTTTCAAATTATGACTTTGTTTTTGGACAAATTACAATTTTGTCCTTAGAGTCTTATGTAGAGATTCCAAGGTCTCTCGTTTCCATGTTTCGCATTTAACTCACGAAACATTTAAATTATGCTTACAAAATACCCTAAACATGTCGAAAACTGCTAGGGTATATTTTGAGGTGTTACAGCAAGCATTGCACTAAGTTTAACTCACAAGACTAAAACATGCAAAAAAACTAAAAGAAAGATCACAAGCATGGATACAAAAACAAACTAAGACACTAGCTAACAAACATGGAAGGACATTCATGTGCAAACAAACTAATCAAACTAACCACAAAAACAACACAAATAATCAAACATACATAACACTATGAGACTCAAAGATTAACTCTCAACTAGAATGTACAAGTAGTTTATTTCCCTAAGCTCAAGCATGAAATTGTCCTCAATGTAACATAAAGAGTGGAAAATAAGGCTTCACGATGATCGGGCCTAACATCTCCATGATCTCTATATGGCTCACGAAAATGAAGTTGATGGTGGTGGTGAGAGACCATAAAACTTGTTTATCCTTTTAATGTATAGACTAAACCACTCAATTTTAGCACCTCTATTGGAGCCTTACAATTCCCTTGCAGTGGAACCAAAAATTGAGCTAGTTGTTTGAAAATTAGAAAATGGTCTTGTATTCTGGAATTTATAAAATGAGTTTAGTCTAAGACCTTTGCAAGTGCACAAGTCATACAAGTAGTAAAGTGGATGCAAGTCGGATATCATTCCTCGAGATTGTGAAATTTTGAAATCCAACTTCCTAACTACTGAAGTCAAGTATTTACCTCCTTATAATGGTTTGGCGGAATTTGTAAGACAAGATAATCCTAGTTTATATTCTCTAATTAAAATAAAATTTGAATTAAAACAAATAAAATAAAGCTGAATTTGAATCGGTTCTTTCTTCAAGAAATGAACATTGATATGGAGCTAGCGTAGAAACGACCCGAATTTCTACATTATGATCCATTGATTTTTCTCAATCCACGATTTTGGATCTAGATTTGGTAAGATGCCTAATAATGCGGCTTGGATTTCTCCATAATTCACTAATTAGAGAGTCCACAGCTTCTTTGAAGACATGGATCTAATCAATTACTTGTATTTAGAACTAGCTCTTTATAAGATACAGGCATTTTCTTTTCCAAACCATACCCATTTCTTAAGATTTCTTGCACCCCAAGTCTGGGTCATTACAAAACCTCTACAAATTGGTTGATGACTCCTCCTCTAGATCTAATGGATTTTTCCCTTTCCTTGATTAGATCTCAGCTAACACAGGATCAAGATTTTTCCATCATATTAAGGTGAAATCTCTGATTATTTAAATTGATAAATAATCCCCTTCAACTTCAAATATGAGTGAATTGGAAATTTATCGAAGTGAACTCTTAGAGCTCTTAAGTTCTTCAATAGTAGTCTAGCATACCCACAAATTGAACATTCAAGCTCTCAAGAATCTCCTTTTCTGTGTCACTCGGAGGACCTCCTGGAAATCAGAGCATGAAACAGTCCTTGAAATGGTGTCAGTACTCTTATTGGGAACAAATCAATTCAAAACGACATCAATCAAATAAATCCCAAATCGGGAAATTCAATCTATTATATGCGAGAAAAGACTATAACTAACAACGAGGTCCATTTGAGTGGAAAATTTGCGGCTTCGACAAGCTGAATCACGATCCAACGATGGGTATTGATCGAACGTCCCTTTATGGCGTAATAAAGTGGCCGGAATTCGAGAGAATTGTCTAGACTTCATTAATTCGAGACGTGGTGGAAGAGATTGAACGATTTGATCTAGCTTCACAATTCAAAGCGGGAGAATGTTGGATTTGGTCGAAAAAAAAAATCAAAACGATTCTAACTAATATATTCTAAAAATATACAAGTGAGTCTTCTTCAATCCCCCAAGGATCTGGGTTCCGGAAGAGCTACCTCTTCCTGATGCCAAGACACCTATTTATACATTTCCATTAATTAGGCCTGATTCCAAGGCTTCCAGTGGATTTCCCCAAATTAAATGGCCTAGCTCACTATTCAGGTCGCGACTAAAGAAACGTCGCGGCGAGTTTGATCCCTTGAGCTTGAGAGTGCAGTCGTGACATTCAATTACTAGTCGCAACCTTCTTTGTTTTGTTTTTGGCAGTAGAGAGTCGCGACCTGATGTCTTCTGTCATGACATCGTTCCTTGAAGCCTCTTCATTTAGTTTGTCACTACTTAAGTTGTTGCCTATCCCCTAGATTCTTGTTGCGACTAAGGTTTCAGTTACGACATAAGTTTTTCCTAGAGTTCCTTCTTTCTCTGGAATCTTTGTCGCGACATGAATTGTTGTGTCGTGACCAAGTTTAGTTGTCAGTAGTTATGATTCTTGTTGCGACAACTTTTTCTGGTCTCTAAGTATTTGTGTCGCAACCTCAATTCAATGTCGCGACCTGGCTGGCCTTCCCTTTGCTGAGTTCTGTGTCGCGACCTAGTTTTCATGTCGCGACACAATTTCTGTTGCCAGCCACTTTGATTCCTGGTCACGACTTCCTTTTTATGTTGCGATATCATTTGCTTGTCTTCTACCTTTATTCAAGTTACGACTCAAAACTGCTGATCTGTTTTAGTTCCTCGTCGCGATATGCGATTTTAGGTCGCGACCAGATTATATCTTTCTTCTTTGCACTTTTCACGCCGACGGCCTAAAGCGGTCGCGACTTGACTATACGTTTTTAACTCCACCTTAGCCATGACCTCATTTCTCAATTACAAGCTGTTTTTATAATTCGGCTTCTATTTTTGGTGCGACCTCGAAAGTATCCTTGGCCAGATAGTTGCCCTTCTCACCTTTGCTTTGTTGTAGTTGCTCAAACTTAGTTCTTGATAACAACTATTCGACCTATTTTCATGTCGCGACATGAAATCAATATCGCGACCTCAACTGGTGTCTTCAACTTGTATTTTGTCACAACAGCAAATTCCCTTGTGGAGACCTTTCCAGTTCATTAAGCAATCATTCCTCGTCGTGACATTAGTTATCTGTTGTGACTAGAGTTGTTTTCTTTCGGTGTTGCGACATACAGAACGATGTCGTGACAAGATCTTTCTTTGAAACCCCTTTTCTGTCTCAGCCACTTTTCTCTTGTCATAGCGGCTTTCTCTTATTATATTTCTTTCTTTTCATGACTTGAAGCCTTTGTCGCTGACCTCGAATAATATCTACATCTTATCATCATGTCATAACTTGAAAATCCTTTGTCGAGACTTAGTTAGTTTATGAAGCAGTCATTCCTTGTCGCGACATCGTTTTTATGTCACGACAAGAGTTGTCTTCTTTCAGCGTCGCGACATCTAGAACGATGTCGCGACAAGATCCTTCTTTCAAGATTTTTCTCTGTCTCTGCATCCTGTCTCTTGTCGCAATAGCTTTTCTTGGCCCCAGTATCACTTCTTGTCGTGACCTTGATTCTCTATCGCGACCTGAGGTCTTTGTCTAACAAATTTGCAGCAACATGCTTACTCAGGTCGTGACTTAGAAACTGCTGATATGAGGAATCCCTTGTCACAACCTCACAAGTATGTCGCGACCTAGCTACCTTGACCATATATATATTTTTCTTCTTTGGAATTGCTAAATTATATTGTAAAGTATACAAATCATAAAATTGGTAAGGTTTCATATTTACGCATAAAAATTCGGCAATTATTGTAACCTGAAGTTAGAAAAATGGATTTAAAAATCAATGAGTTTTTTATTCATCAAATTCCCCAAACTTAAAATTTTATTGTCCCGAATGAGAAAAGAAAGATTTGTTTGTCCTCGAACAATTAAAGCTTCATTTTTAAGGACATTTTTACATTTCTATACCACAATCTTTTCTTATTCACAATTGACTTGAAATAAGTAAGTTGCGTATTATTTCAATCTTAGGTTTCAAGCCCAAGAAGAATAGTTTCGACCTCTGTACATTAAAGCGTGGATGCATGCGTAAGATTAGTCAATTGATCCTATTCTATGGGTGTGTGTTGGTCTTTTTTCCTTTTCTTCTTGTTAGATTAGTTAATCTTCTGAGATTCTCCTTAGAAAATTAGTCAAAGTCCCATATGCTTGTTTTTCATATTTATCTCCACTAATGTAGGCAAATTCAACCTTGGTCAGTAAGTCTTTTAGGCTTGTATTGTTAGGCTTGGGTAATTTGGGTAGATAATTGGAATATTCAAGCTGTAAATTACCCAGATTCCACTCTCTCCATCTGCATAATTACCCTTCTCTTTCATCCTTTTCCTTCCTACTGATGTAAATTTTAATAATTCCCCCAAACTTGGTTTTGGTGCATCTTCTTGCATACTGTGGTCTCTTTGATTGCCACTTTCAGACTTATCAGTCTAGTTCCTTTAATTGGAACTCTTTTTGTCTCTCTTTTTCTGATAAAGGTTTTGGGATAGTGCAATGTTGTGTCTTTTTAGGCTTTCTATCACTCTTAGAGAACTTTGGGTTAGCAACTCCCATACCAGTTGGCATTAGGGTACTAGGTGTTGAAACACCCTTAAGAACTTAATTGTTCAAGAGACAGGCCACAAGACAAAACTTACCCCATTTTTTACTTCTTTTCTTCATCTCTAGTCTTCCAATTGATTTTTCCTCATCCTTCCTTGCACTCCAAAAGAAATATATTCCCTGAGCTTGTCCCATGCATCCTATAGTTCTTGTCTTGAAAACTGGGTAATTTAGGGTTCTTTGCTGTAGGATTAGCTTAAAGGAGGGGATCTTGGTTTCTAATTGCTATGTATTAAAGAAATTAGGCATTTTGGCTCAAAGTATGGGACTAGAGTATATGCATTTGCATATAATGAGGGTAGGCTTGAAAAGGTTCAAACTTCCAGAGATGGCCTCTATCATTTCTTGTTAGTTGTTTTTGCCTAGGATTTCACCTCAACTAATAATCTAACATGTTCTAGGACCTTGTGCTATTGATTGTGAATCACCTCAGAAGATGTTCCTACTCTTTCTCAAATTGTTAAGGACTTACTTGACCATGTGTATTGTTTTCCAAGATTTGTACTAACTTAACTGTTTACACACAGATTCAAGCATCTTATTTGTTCTTTCAATTGTGTACTTCTTCCCAATTCTGCAATTTCAACTTAATTCAAACTAAAATTTGCGAATTTTTATTTCGGTTCAATGAATCCTACTCATTTAAATACTTAAATATTCTTTAGATTTAATCAGTGGTTGTTGTGCCATTCACCCTTAAAAGCTTTAATACAATGATCATTCCTTTCAGACAAACAAAGAATGACACAAGCAACCTAGTTCACTATATCAGATCAATGCACCCAAACACAATTCACATTTTAAATGAAACTCATTTCAACCACCCGATCCAGTTCGCGATTCAACAGCATCTATGTTCATTTAACCTTATTGAGGCAACAAAACCAAATTATCATCGGGAGGAACTGATCACAAGACACTTTGTCACACCCCCGATTCCGGTCCGACCGATTAGGCGGATCGGCAAGGGATCGGTGCGAGGCTGTGCGCCCTGCCACCGACAACCCAGTTTGGGCGGATCCGAACCGAGTTCGGGATGCCACTAAAATCACTTAATCACTCAAAATCATATCTTTGCGGAAGCGTTTTCAAAATTTGGGCAAGCCCATAAACATTTAACAAAATACATTTAACTTTAACAAAATACATTTACAATGAAGGCATCCAGGTCTTTTCAAAATGATTTACAAAAATAGATGTTCAGAGTTCAAAATTGTTTCCAAATATCATATCCAAAAGAAAACATGGAATGAATGCATATGTTGGGAGCGCCTAAAATTTCCTTCTTTATGACTTCGGCGCTCCTCGATCTTGGGTAGCTTTCGATCACTATCTATCCTCGGTACGCATTATTAAACATCGCTAAGCATTTCATAGCATTGGTTCTCTAAATCCATTCTCGGTTCGGTTTAAATCACATTATGCAATTTAACAATTCAAAACTTGCAAATCATTATGGATGATCAATATAAATACGATACATATACTTGTTTTATATATGATTAGTCATGGTTCATTGATCATAAAAAAAAATACACTTTCATATTCAATATTTCGTAATCTCCGTCATTCAAATTATGCTCACGAAGTCGATTGATTCTGCAAATCAATTGATTCGAAATTCCAATTCGGTTAATGCGGGTAATTCGATTATGCAAATCAATTCGATTATACCCAATCAGGTGATTATGCCCTTAACTTCTTGTTTAACCTATGTCTTGATATACGGGATATCGAGTCAAACACGGTCATTGAAGTATGACCGTATCACATAGTTTTATAACACGAGTACGGTCTCATTTGAACAACATTTGATTATAAACAATCAAATAGTGAACACTACGGAAATGCAGTCCATTGTTCTTGTTCGGAGTTACACATCAATAGTTCGCGATCTTGCTATTTGACCCTATTGGTACTTGTCCTATCCTTAATCTACGAAAATAAGCGGTTAACATTCTATTAAGGGCGTTTCAATCCTTTATAGCAAAATATAGTACAATATATGCGCTTGTATAAACAGATTTATTTTCAATAATCATGCAATTTTATAATACAAACATTTCACGATCACTTTTCCGTCAATTAAATCAATTCAATATGCTTTGAACAAACATAAAAACTTGAAGAGGAATAGAGTTGGTAGAAACAGGCAAATCTTTGCACTTTGATTCAATCCTGGAATCTCGATCTCGGTTGGCTTTTCCTCCTCGTCGATCCACTATTCAAAAACCATTAAAGAACAATATTATTCGTGCGTACTAGTAGTTTTTGGTTAGGATTTACTAAATTAATATGATTTTTCCAAATTCAACAAGCTATATGATGGATTCTATGGGCTTTCCATAGAGTCAGAATACCGAATCAAAGTTAGGACGAAGGAGTTATGACCTTAGAAGTTGGAAGTCATCTGTGATCAAATCTGACAATGAGGCGACGACACAGACGAGCTCGATCTGTCACCTCGGTCAAACATCTTCTATCCTCTTCAGGTATATGAATGAATTCTTGACTCAATGGGCTTTCCATAGAGTCCAAGAACACCCGAAACGGAGTTCGGACGAAGGAGTTATGACCTTCAAGGTTGGAGGTCCTCTGTGATCAAATCTCCGGCCCGACGGCTGAAGGCGACCTGGGCGTGCTCGATCTATCACCTTGGTCAAACACCTTCTATCCTCCTCAGGAATATGAATGTATTCTTGACTCAATGGGCTTTCCATAGAGTCCAAGAATACCTGAATCGGAGTTCGGACGAATGAGATATGACCTTAGAAGTGGTGCGTGCGTGATCCGAAAAACCCCGAGGACGGCGGCTTAGTGGCAGTGGCTGACACGGACGAGGCTCGATATAACTGTAGTCCTGACATATAATATACTCCTCAAGGAATATAGATGTATTCTTGACTCAATGGGCTTTCCATGGAGTCCAGAACACCATCGGAGTTCAAAGCGAAGGAGATATGACCTTGGGGTTGGAGGTCATGCGTAGTCGTGGTGGTGACTGGTAATGTTTGGCGAAGTGATGAGCTCAGTCTAACACCTCGGTTTTGACATCTAATATCCTGTCAGGCATATGAATGTATTCTTGACTCAATGGGCTTTCCATAGAGTCCAAGAACACCCAAATCGGAGTTCAAACGAAGGAGATATGACCTTCCGAAGTTGGAGATCATGCGTAGTCAACCCTGACGAGTTGACCTGAACTGACGAGTTGAGATGACCTCGGTAAACTTGGTCTATCACCTCGGTATGACATCTACTAGCCTACTCAGGCATATGAATGTATTCTTGACTCAATGGGCTTTCCATGAAGTCGAAACACTAATCGAGGTTGATCGAAGGATATGTGCCCAGAAGTTGGAGGTCATGCGTAGTCAACCTTGACGAGTTGACTGGTGTGGTGACTGTCTTGGACGGTGCAGGCTCTGAGACTAATTTGTGAAACTCTACGGGACGAGTCTGCTGACCACTTTGCATAGGTTCTGCTGACCTCTGGCATGAGGTGGAGCCTCTGTGATAGCCTCTATGGCCCGGCCTCTCACCCACTTGGTATTCGGAGTAAGATTTTCTTGGTCCCTGGGGTCCAATTAAAGAAATTAAAAAGCCTAACATCAATTTCACTGATGTGGCTACAATTTCCCAGAAGGACTTACTGCCAAATTCCCTTTATTTCTTACTCAAAAACCCGTTCTAAAGTCCGGCTAGTTAAGTACCAGAATTGTGAGCGGCCAGGCCAGTTTGCGTGGTGACCTCAATAAAGGACTATAACTTGGTCTACATAGGTCCAAGTGGGGGAGATTCAAAGCCCATCAAGTTCATTGATGTGGCTACAACACCTGAAGGACTCACTACGATTCTCTTTATTTCTTACACAAAAATTCAGCTCTATGGTCGAATTTGTCTTCGTTATCACAATGTGGCGACTTAGGAGTGAAAATGACCAAAGTAGGGGAGAATTTTTACCTCTTGGAGTTTGTCGAAACTCCCCGATTTCCGATCTCTACTTGCAGCTCTTGTCACGAGGAAGGACTTTCCCTCTCGCTTCGCCTGGGACCTTGTTGATCGAACCAAAACACATGTACAATTTTATGACGTTATTACCAAGGACTATTGACTAATCCCTGACAATGATGCCAATAAGCTTGTTGCGTGAGACCAAATGACATTTGCACCAGTTTATAACAAAATTACCAAGGAATATTATCTAATCCCGGGCAATCTTGCCATAAACTTGTTGACATTATACTATATAAGCTGAAATCTCTAAAGAGTAAATCATTTTCAAAGTTTGGTTTTAGTGCGATGTCTATGAGTGCAGATCGACAAGTAATAAAATGGATTTAAGTCCGAATGCTCCGATCCCACAGAGATCTCAAAATTTTAAATCCAACTACTACGACTACTCAATTTCCATACTATTTGGACCACTAAATGATAATAGATCCGGCATTGAGTCTTTGGAAAATTAAATGAATCAAGGAAACGCGAAATGAACAATAAACTTGAATATAAAGAATAAAGAATAATTAATGGTTAGGAAAATGAATAGAAATTGAATAATTATCGTTTGGAGAACGCATTAAGATCAATGCTATTGTGAAGTATCAATTCCTATTGTCAACTTGTAAATTTTGCTTGTGAGTTTGATTTAAAGAAATCACAATCGAGGCGTTAATAGTTAAATTTGGATCTCTCCACACTTCACATTTCATTATCTAATTTTTGACTGATTCTCTCGAATACGAGGTGGAATAACTACTTTTATGAGGACTTCCTAATTACGTTATTTTTCTTTTGCAATACTTCATACCCATTTATGGGTTGTACACCTTGGCTCCCAAGTTATCGGTCGAAACAGAATGCCTTCAGGTTACTCTTCCTCCAAATTAAAATGATCACCCTCTCACGATTAGATCTCGGCTAACACGGGATTGGCTACACTATTCGGGTGGGGTGAACTCTGCTGTTTAGAATTGATAACTCATTCAACTCGTTCTTGATTTCCAAGTGAGAAGAGGATTTATCAAGTAAACTCACAAAGCTCATTAGATCTCTAATAGGCGAGGTTAATATACCTTCAAAGAAATATTCATAACTCCGGGATTGTCATCCTCTGTGTCCTTTCAGAGGACCTCCTTGAAATCAGGCTTGATGAAAGCAGCTTCTTAATACGGGTATAAGAAAGCGATAGCCGGATCAAAACATAAACCCATGCTTAGAAAGTAAATTCATAAGCGAAATTCGCAATTCTTGGAAATAACAATAGGAAAGATAATTTCGACAATAACATTCTCTTAATGGAAAATTTGGGTTCTCGATTCTGAATCATTCCTCACGATCATAAGAATAGCGCATTTGAAGCTGGAGAAGCCGAGATTCGAAATTTATGCGAACTTCAACATTCAATTAGTAATTTGAAAAGAATTGAATTACGCATTCGGCTTTAGCTCAAAAGCGATAACATCCAATTCCGGAAATAAAGAAAAGCTAGAGCGATAAATCTAATCTAAATACATCCATATTAAGCCCTAAAGGAAAGAAAAACTAAAAATAAGAAATGACCTTAATTTGTATCCGGACTTACTCTAAAATGCGCGCGTAAACACCTTCCTCTTACGGATAGGCTAGCGTATTTATAGGAATTTTCAATTGGGCCTAATTCAATGTCTGATCCTTGTGGATTCAAAGTTAGTTGTATGTTACCGTTCAAGTCGCTGACCTCAATTCCTTGTCGCGACATCCTCCAACTCGCGACATCGATCTCACGTCAGCGACCTTAGCTTCTTGTCTACTCTGGTCCAGGCCCGATCATTAGTGATGTCGCGACATCATTCTCTTATCACGACATCGAAACACTTCTTTTGTAGGCTTCTGTTGCTCACGATGTAGCGGCGTCATTCTCTTGTCGTGACATCAGCTAAATAGAAATGCATCTTTCAGCGTATCTTACGATGTGGCGACGCCGATCTCTTATCCGCAGCATTACTTTATGGAGCTTCATCCTTCAAGCGGCGAGGTCACGTGTCAGCGACTTCGATCTGCAATTACGACATCAACTAATGGGGTTCGCGATCTTCACTTGATGGCTTTGGTGTCGTGACTTGACCTCTTATTGTGACATCCCGACTAAATAAAACTTCGGTATCAATGGAATCTTACGATGTCAGCGACGCCGATCTCTTCAATACCGTGACGAGTTCATTTCTTTTGACTTTCATCGAGAAGGTTCGATGTCATAACATCGATCTCTTGTCACGACGCCGACTTAGTTCTCTGGAGCCTTCAAGGCCCAGTTGTTCTTGGTGTCGCGACAACAACCTCTTGTCAGCGACATTTAGTCATCGCTGCATATTTCAAGCTGAGTCGCTCTTGATGTGACCTCATTATACTGTCCGTGACGTCGGCTCCTTTTCTTCTGCTGATTGACTTGTCTTGGATGTCGCGACATCAATCTCTTGTCGTGACATCCACTAAATGATCTGCAGGTTTCAAATGGTTTCTCATGATGTCGCGACATCAATATGTTGTCGTGACATCACTGATTACTGCATGCTTCAATCTTGTCGCCACTTGTATCTTTCCTTTGATTTCTCTTGCCGTCGCGACATCAATCCCTTGTCATGAACATCATTCCCCATGTCTCAGTAGCTTTGACATGGTTACGATGTCACGACTTGATCTCACGTCGCGACCCGCCGAAACAATTTTTGCGGCTTTCTCATAGGCGGTCTGGAGTCGTGACCTCGATATCTTGTTATCCATGTATGACCTGCATCAGTTTCCTTCAATTTCTGTTATTGTGACCCTCCTTAATTACGGTATGTAACCCCAAGCGCAGCATAAGTTAGCCGATTGCTTTCATTACGCCTGCTATTTTCTGCATTTTACTACGCTGATTCTTTGCATTTTTCCCTTTGCATTTTCTTCTTTCTTTTACCTTTCACACTGTAAATACCCAGAATTTGGTGAGTTTCTTCATATCTCTGCGTCTTAATTATTCCTTTTTACATTAAAATCAATCAGAAAAATGGACTAAAAATAGATGACTTTTAAGCTCATCAGACCTATGGTCCGATCGTTGGGAAATCTAGAAAGAAGTGAGAGCTTCTCACTCTAAAATACCTCTATTTTCTCTGTTTTCCTTTTCTTATGGATCACTCTAAGTAGTATTTTAAAAAGGAGGAAACTTTCTCCCTTTCCTATGCCACATGCCCTTTCCTTGATTTTTCTTCTTTTTCTTTATTTCTTTTTATTTAGGTTCTCCATTTCTCTATTATTCTTCATTTAAGTCTCATTTCACTTAGACATATAAACTTATTTACAATTGACCCTTAGGTCCCACCATTCCTGATTTCCATATTTTCTCTTTTCACTTGGGTTTATTTACGGATTCAATAATCATTTAATCAATATTCATCTAAAAATTTCCAAAAAATACCCAAGTTGGCTCCTTTATACCCGGAATATATAAAGAATTTTATTATAAAAATTTTAGGGTATTTTTAGGGCGTTACAGAGGCCATATACTGGGACTCTTTACTTACTTTTTCAGACATTGGTGTATCCAAGTCTTATAACTATATCAACATATCTTATAGAAAAGTCCAAAATAAAACTACCACCGTAGTGGTGTTTACAGTGTCACATATACAGTATTGAGTCCCATTTACATATTCAAAAACTAAACATTTACATTTGCGTCGGCGAGAACCCTCACGTGATGAACTACTCGTGTGTTGGCCCAGCGGAATGCGGAAGATCACTGTCTCCTTCTTCTGTACCTACACGGATTAAAAACCCGTACTAAGCTTTATGCTTAGTGGGAAACATATGTAGTATGCATATACACATTTATATTCAGCATATAACAATAACGGATATTAGAATTTCCATGCATTCATATAATGGACTTATATAAGTACTTATGCTTATAACAGGTTTATGCTTATTCGGATCTCCCATAGGAGTTACAGAACTTATTCTTATGCAGAACTTATGCTTATAACAGACTTATGTTTATTCGGATCTCGTAGGGGTTACAGAACTTATTCTTATGCAGAACTTATGCTTATAACGGACTTATGTTTATTCGGATCTCAGAGTAGGAGTTACAGGACCTTATTCTTATTCGAAATGCCGTAGGTATTACGGATCATGTGATACCTTTTGTTTGCTCTTATTCGTCGATTCGGGTTATTTTCATATAACTAAGGGAATACACAGATCAGTGCTAATAAATGGAGTAAAGACCACGGTACGATAAGTACCCAGAAGATACTATCACAATCTTGAGTGTCGTAGCCTGGCGAGTCTGAAGCAACGAACGGGAGTGTCGTGGCACTGTCGGGAGTCTGAAATTGCTGTCCAGAGTGCCGTAGCACTAATCGGAGTCAGAGATAATCGGGACGTGCACCTTGCGTTAATGAAGTCTTGTGTCATTTAATGCACAGTGTAGGCATTCCCTACGATTATATGTATTCGAAGCTTCCTATCTTTTTATTGGGGCATAGTTTCCTTCCCATTGAACTCGCTTTCTTGCATTGTAGTCTGGTACATTTCATAATTTCTTCCTTTTCTATACTCCCAGTATGCGAATTTTAGCTTAAATACGCAAAATACCAAGCCGTTTACACTTGAGAGAGGGGGTATGTGTTCTGCCGTTGATACCCTTTTATCGTCTGTCTGCTGATGGTCGGTCTGGAGCGATCTGATGCAGATTTGACGATCTGGGTACCGTTTGCTAATCGTGCTTGATCTCGTCTGCTCAAGAAGAATCTGGAAATCTCTGGATCTCGGTCTGCTAGAAATAGCGAATTCCTGCACATTTTCATGCACTTTTCTTCCATAAATCACTTCTATTACATCTTTCATCAAAAACTAACATGAAATCCCTCAAAACAACTCCACCAATACTTTTAATTAGCCAAAGAATCCAAGGATTCATACCCAAGTTCACCCAACTCTACAAAACCTTGGAATTGTGAAGGATTCCATATCTAAGTATTATCAACTAGGGATTTTCAACCCCGACTTCCTTAAATCTAGAGTTAGGATGTATTCTTAGCAAAACCACTAGAAAAAGGAACCAAATTAATCTCCAAGGAAAACCCTAGCAATCCATACCCAAGTAGTTTATGTACAAAAATCATACCAAAATCCATACAATTCCATACTCAAACTCCAAAGATCCATACAAAAGTCATGTATCCATACCTTGGCTTGATTTCTCCCTTTCTTCCTCTTCTTCTCCTTCCTCCTCCTCTTCTTCCCGTAAGCTTCCTTGTTTGGAGACCAAAAATGAGTTATTTTTGGTCTCCTCCTCTATTTATACTTAAAGTTTATGTTATTTAGCTTTTAGCCCTCCAACTCTTGACCATTTGTATTTCAATTTCCCTTTATTTTATTTTGGCTTCTAATCTTATCAATTCATGTCTTTTATGCCCCTCTTTGGAGAAATTACAATTTTGTCCTTAAGTCTTGTACAATTTCCGGGCTTCAAATTTCCATTTTTCGCATTTAATTTACGAAAAATTTAATTTATGCCTACAAAATACCCTAAACATGTAGAAAACAACTAAGGTATATTTCAGGATGTTACACACTTTCAATGAACTATACTGGGCTTTTATTAATGAGTGAAGACAAAATCTGAAATTAGAGAAGAGGAAGAGAAGAATTTGTGAGAATTCAAATTCTTCTCTTATAGAGGATTAGTAGGTATGATATTGGGAGGATCAATGTCAAAAGCACGAAACGGGGAGGAAATTTTAGGAATGTGATATCTAGTCTTTTCTTGTCAGTGGGTTCTTCCTTTCCAGAGGTGCATATATCATTTGTGAACTCCACCAGAGTGATCAAACGATCTTGATTCTAACACACTTTATTCAACGTAACTCTCCAGCTCGGAAATGCAACTTAGCGCCAAATTAGTATTGATCATATTCAAGCTCACATGCCAAATTTTTCCTCCTGTAGACATCATTGTCTTCCAACTCCTTATCTCTTTCCTTCATTAGCCTACCAAACTCCTTGAACTGCTCTTTGTAGAGGTACTTGAAGGCTTCTATCTTTCTTAACATATTGCCTTCCATTTCAGCTTCTCTTTTCCTCAGAATTGTTAGTAATTCTACATCTCTATTGAATTGATTATTGTAGAAAGTGTAACACCCCGAAATATACCCTAGCAGTTTTCGGACTTATTTAGGGTATAATAAAAAAACTAAATAGGAAATTTCGGGAAATAAAACGAGAGACCCGGAATTAATAATAGAGCCAAGGGTAAATATGTAATTTACCACTTGAGGATATGAGAGGCATAAATCAATAAGATTATATGTAATTATGGGATTTGAGAAAAGATGAGGGGCAAAATTAGAATATGTCATAAGTTGCCTTGCAAAAAGAAAGAGTCTAAGGACCTAAATGCAATTATGAAAACTTAAAGCAAAAATGGGGTTTTTACTTGGCGAACATGGCCTTAGCAAAAACATGGGATTTAAGGCAAATTGGTCTCTCATTTTTGAGAGACCAAACCGTAGAGAGAGAGAGAGGAGAGGAAAAGAGAGAAGAAGAGGAAGAGGAAGAAGAGAAGAAGAGAAGAAGAGGAGAAGCCAAGATCAAGCAAAAGGTATGGAACTTTGGATTTTTGTATGGAACTAACCTTGGATGAATTTTAGTATAGATCATACTATGGATTTTGTATGGTTAATGACTTGTCTTCAAATGCAGGGTTTTGTTAGAATTCCATTCTAACCTTGGATTTCATGAAAATAGGGTTGGTAAAACCCCATATGGTACAAGATAATTATAGAATCCTCTCTTTTAGGTTGGATTCATGGTTAATAGAGAGTCATTGAGTTAGGGTTTAGAATAAACCCTAACTACTCATCATGTTTGGTTTGTGTATGGGTCATAACCCACATTGGAATGATTTTTGGATGAATTCGTGAAAGAATTTTGAAGAAAGATATGTAATTGAGAGATGAATTGAATAGAAAAGAGATTCCAAGGTGAATTTGAAATGGTTTGAGGTGTATATGAAGTATTGGGTTGAACAGGTATCAAACATATGGAAAAATGGGAGAAAATACACATTCTGGGGCATTTTTCGGGTCCTTAGTGTACGGTACACCTTGAATGTGTACCGGTACACCGCTCCGAAGACTGAATGTGTCTTAGGTACATGTTAGGGGTGTCGCAGGGTACACCGCAGTGTCTGCTTTCCCCCCGGTTCGACCAGGTTTCGTATTTTTGGCCATAACTTGCTCATTTCTTATCTGAGTTGGAGTGATTCAAGTGGCTACGTAAATAGATTTCAAGGAGAACCAAATTAAGAAGAATAGGAATCGCAAATTCTGATCTTAAGTGGCCTAAATTCACTCAAAGTGGGGCCATGTGCAAGCCAAATTCACAGTTCAGTTTTGAACATAGAGTAGTCGGGTTGTTTCGGACATAACTTGAGTTCGATTGCTCGAATTGGGTGATTCAGTTGGAGATAGAACCCTTAGCAACTTATATTTAAAAGAATACAATGACCTAGAGTCAAAACATGAAGTTAAGATCCGGAAAAATTAGTAATACAGGCTTGTTCTAGTGTAATCGGGTAAGCAGACTAGTTTGGCATGAAATGCCATAACTTTAGTTTAGATGATCGATTTGATTGATTCCACTTCCTAAGTAAGAGTAGATTCATAGAGGAATAAGAATATGAATGAGTGTGATTCCACATAAATCATACTTCACAAGAATATGAAGTGCCATATGTAATAGGCATGACAAAGGAAAATGAAAATGAAAAATGTAAGATGTGTTCATGAAACATGAAAATGATTATGGAAGAGTAATGAAAATGAAAGCGAATTGAAACATGATTGCCTTGAACATGAGAGGCAATATGTCATGAACACATAATGTGGTTAAGTGATATATGATTATTATCACATATAAATTAGAAAATGATAACAAATGATAGGGTATACGTGAATGAGTATATGTAAGCGAATTTATGAATGAGTAGCATACATGAATGAGTATACATGAATGGTATACATGAATGAATATGTGAATGAGTGTATGAATGAGTATACGTGAATAAGTATACGTAAATGAATTTATGAATGAGTATACATGAAGTAGTATACATAAATGAATTTATGAATGAGTGTATGAATAAGTATACGTGCATAAGTGTACGTAAATGAATTTATGAATGAGTATACATGAATGAGTATACATGAATGAATATGTGAATGAGTGTATGAATGAGTATACGTGAATAAGTATACGTAAAAGAATTTATGAATAAGTATACATGAATGAGTATACGTGAATAAGTATATGAATGAGTATACGAGAATGAGCATATGAATGAGTATATATAAATGATCCACATGGATAGGTATGTGATTGGAGTATATCTTTGAAAGATAATCTGAAAGTGAAATTGGAATTGAAGTGATTATGATCGGTTATGAATGCTATTTGTGAAATATATATAAGTATATACATATTGATTTGAATTATGGTTATATTCGAAATGTTTATCACATATATGCATGTGTGCATGTATTTATTTATAAATGAATTAAGTATAAAAGTAAATTGATTTGAAGCGTATCATTGAATGGCCAGGCATGGCGGGATTCACCAAGCGAATTAAGTCATGAAGGTAGCAAGTATTTGTCTAATGCGAAATCACATTGCTCTTGGATAATGAGAAGCGATGATTCCCAAAGTGAATCTATCGTGAATGTCGACTTCTATAGCCATATGTGAGACGGTAATAATAATAATTGAATGCGAAATCACATTGCCTCTTTGAATGACAAACGGGGCGGGATTCCCCAAATTAGTCTGTCGTGAATGTAAAACTACATAGCCGTATATTGAGACGATAATAATTGAATGAAATCCTGTACTCTTGTGACAAACGGGGCGGGATTCCCCGAGTGAATGCATCGTGAATGTCGACCACATAGCCATATGTGAGGCGGTAATAATTGAGTGTGAAGGAAATCACATTGCTCTTGAATGACAAACGGGCGGGATTCCCAGTGAATGCGCCGTGAATGTCGACTTCTATAGCTATATGTGAGAATCCTGGCTTAGATAAGCGAAAAATGACATTAAAATTTATATTGTTTAAGTATCTTTTACATTACAGGACATAGTAAAAGGCATCATTTTGTAAATGCATTTTATTGAATGTAAATGTTAAGGGTCTTTTTGAAATTATAAAGTGTATGGGGTTGCCGGAAAAGAAGTGCTCGCGTAATTAAAAAGTCTAAAATGGAATAACATAAACAAATGTTTAGATAATTGAAAATGTCGGAGTAGCCAGGGCTCCGGCTTGGATCCATGACCAAGGTCAAGTCGGGAGTTCGGGTCAGCGACACTTTGAAAATAAAATTTAATAAGGCGAAATAAATGTTTGATTGGAAGCGTCGAGATGCGGGCTCCAGCTTGGATCATAGCCGGGTCAGAAATGGGGGATTCGGTCGCGACACTTTAATAAATTTAATAAAGCGAAAGCTAAAAGGATTTGCGGGCATCCCGGATCATGAAATGTAATTGAAAGGGAGTTAATTAATGGCTTGGTAGGAATAATGAAAGAGTCTAAAATGTATTGGAAATAGTTTGATTTGACTCTGTATGAATTTGATATGACTTGATTTGTTCCGAATTGCCATTGTATACGTATACGTTTATTTTGAATATGATTTGATCTATCATACATGTAGTAGATATGAGTTACAACCTGTAAAAGACATGACACGGGGGGAGTAATACAAGGCAAGATAATGATAAAGAATGCGAAAGAATAAAATCTACATGTATAATATGAGATGAGTTAGAAGTCATAAGAGAATGAAACCGTTATGCATAAGTAAAGTAAATGTAAAAAAACGTGTGGCTGATTTTTGTTATTAGTCGATTCTTGTCTGCTATGTTCTTAAGCGTAAAGCTTATGCGGGTGTTCAATCCCAGGTAGGTGCGAAGATGAGATAGAGTGGGGAACATTCCACCGTGGTTCGGGCCATCTCAGAGATAGGTGCTCACTAGCACTGTTTTCCGCAATCTCTGATGTTTGTATTAGATATGTATAGGTATAAGTATTTGTATAAGTAATTGGGACTTAGCATATGTGTAGAGATTTTGATGGATACCACTCCGATGGTAGTTCCTTTGTATATATAAATGACAATTGGTTATTACAAAAATTAATTGTATACCCACAGGTATAAGTTAAGCTTCAACAAAAAAAAAAAAAGTAAAGAGTCCCAGTACATGGTTTGCACCGAAAGCGGTTCGGGTTCTGGTCGGGTCGGGCCAGGGAGGATCGGAGGCGTGACCAACTTCAAGATGGCCTTCATTTTTTCTTGCAGTTATTTCTCCCTTATGTCTATCTCTTCTTTCCATTCTTCTTTCTGCTTCAAATTTTGCTCCCATTGCTGTTCTTTTCTTTTAAAAATTAGCTTAAAAATTCTTATACGATTCTTTCTTTGCCTCTCCCACTTCTTCTCTCTATCTTCCATTTCTTTCTTCATTGATATTAACATCTCCATTATTTCAGTAGTTCCTTCATTTCTTCTAGAGCTCTCTGTAAGATCAGGAAAATTTTCTCTCACATCAGGGTATGAATGACTTAGTGGGCTCATTCTACACTGCATTTCCTCCTCTTCTTCTGTTGAAGGAGCTTTTTCTAGGAAATTGTCAATTTCCATGTTATCATTCTCCTGTTGGCTCTACTTCCACCTCTATTATTCCCTTATGATTTTTATCTCTTGGCCCTTTTGTTACCCCAATTAGGGTTAAGGGAGAGACTCTAGGGCATACTTCTTCTTCTTCCATGATCCTTCACTCGGCCCAAAAATGCATAATCGGTGATGGTTTACAGGTGGGGGAATTAACCTCTTTTGTTGCTCGGATGATGGCCCATAATGGAGCCTTGATCGAAATTCCCATATTAATTTTATATCCCTTCCAAGATTGCATATAAAATTATGGCTAACCATGTTCCACGACGAGCCTGAATGTTTAGTTGGGGATTACAATGATGCGATGAAATATAACCAAACCTTTGCCTCCTCTATGAGAGATCCTCTGTTTATGGCTTGGTGTGGGTTCTTCTTCGTTGCCTCCCACTTTCCCTGTCCAGCTATTAACAGGTTGATAATCTTCTCATGGTCTGGTTTCAAACCTTCTTGAGATTTGAGGCCATGTTTGAGTTCCTTCAATTGAAATACTTCATTAATTCTCTTGTGCTCGAAAGGAACCCATACCCCTCGTACATATATAGAGTCCTCCTTCATCTCCACCATGTTTGAGTAAAATTCTCTTGCCAGAGCAGCGAAGCCATGAGCCTTGTGCTTGCAGAAGAAATCCCAACCTTTCTTTTCTATTATCTCCGAAAAGGAGAATTAGCCCAGAGCACCCTCTCGGCTGACAACATCAGAATAATTTGTTCCATAAATCATGAGCCTCAATAGAGACAAAGTCCCTATCACCTTTTGATTCTGCTTCTTCATTGTGCCCCATTGATCTCTGTCTTTTTGCTTTCCTTCCTTCCTCGTTTTGGTTCTCTGCTTGTTTAGCAAGTTCTTCGATTATGGGCATCCCGGGTTGAGGTTCCGAGTGAACCTCTTCCTCCCCATGAGCATATTCGTTCATCATCTCACTTAGATTGGGAACAAGGTTTGGTTTTCTGCCATCGACGAGGTTTTTGAAGTTGGGTTTCTAAGACTCAGGTCCCCAGGGTTTTGATATTCAAAGAGAGAAGAGAATGGAAGATTGATTCAGGATACAGCTAGATTGAAAGTCTTGGAAGAAAATGGGCGTTCGGCTTCAACTTTTTCTTATTAATGGAAACCGTGATATCATTGTTTAATGGAATTGTCATCTTTGATAATGTCAGTCCATGACACTTCAATTGTGCTTGATAAGTGCCTCTTTTTTAATGTTGCGATGCCTCAGACAGAACATTTAAAACCTACAATTACTGTGATTTAAACAATCCTGGTCGCGACCTACTTAGGTTTTTCGCGACTACAAGTGTGGTCTTGACAAATAAATTGATGTCACGACAAAATTTTCTCTTTCTTCAGGTCATTCACAATTATGACATAATTTCTCTTTGTCCATGACATTGTGCCTTACACCCGATCTGATTAGGTTCACACATGCTGTTGCGACCCAGGAATTATGTTGCGACCTTAGTTTGTTTTTAACAATAAGGCTTGTGTTGCGACATGAAATTTTCTTAGTTCTCATGTTATTAGTTAGGACCTTGCCAAAGCGACCTCGAAATTTGTCGAACTGAAATTTCAGTCTCTGTAAGCGATGTTTATTCTTATTTTCCGACAATTTATAGTCTTCTTTGATATATATTCACCCAAGGCATAGTTGTATAAACATGTATAACATTCAAGAAACCTAATTCAAACGAAAGAATCATTCGTAGTTTCAAATGTTCAACAAATCAACTCATGAAGCATAAGATTTGTGTGAATTTAAAATCCAATTCCCCGAACTCAATCATGCATTCTCTAAAAAACGATTAGTAAGAGGCATAATACTTCCCTCAATTTCTTGTGTGCATCTTTGAAATGATAAGTGAAGAATCTATTCTGCCTTACTCCCAGCGACTTGCAAAAACACTTAAAAATTTTTAAATAGTAGAACAACATACAAGAATCTTAAAGCAAAATTTTAAACACATTAATTTATTTAATAAAACATAAAATAAAATAAAATATTGTATATGAGTTGCCTCCCAGGAAAATTATATAGGTTTTGAGTCCTTATATTTGCTGGACTTCTTCATATAGAGAGTCTCTTCATTTGACAAAGGGTCTTCTTTAACTAGAACACAGATTAGTCTTCAATTATCTTCCTCGAGTAATGCTTTAATCTTTGACCATTCACTTTGAATTCTTCTTCTTTCTTGGTTTTCAATGTCATTTATCCCGAAGGTTGTACTTTCCATTCTGCCAGGACCTCATTTTGATCCCTAACTCACGGGAAGCAGGTTTTCGATCACGAGTTGAATAACGGGACGATCTCATGCTGAAATTCCCTCCTCCAAAATTTACGATCATGCTATTTCTTTGTTTTATCTTCGTAAATTTTGGCATTATCGCCGCTTCATTCTGTCTTCCAATTCATTACATTTGAGTAATCTTTCTTCCTTAAACGGCCTTAAAAGAAAATTCAATTTCTTGTTGGCCCTCATTTCTTGTATTCCAATTCCAAGAGGGAAGTGTGAAGGGTTTACCAAAGACAATTACTGTATGGGGACATTCCCAATGGGAGTTTTATGTGTAGTTTATAAGCTCCTGATGCGTAATTAAGCTTTAGAGACCAATCTCTTATGCTGGAACTTACAGTCTTTTCAAAAATCTTCTTGATCTCCCTCTTGGAAATTTCAGCTTGCCCATTTATTTTAAGATGATAAGCTAGACTCATTATGTGTTTGATTCCATACCTGCTCATGAGTTTTTCAAACACCTTGTTTGCAAAATGGCTCCCTCCATCACTTATGATAGTTCTGGGTGCCCCAAATCTGCTCAAAATATTTCTCTGTAAGAATCTCACAACTATATTAGCATCATTTTTGGGACAAGCTGTTTCTTTCACTTCATTTAGACATCCCTGGTAGAATATGTCTGAATTTCTAAATAGAAGATGGAAAGGTCCGTAAATCTATTCCCCACACATCTCAAGTTTGCACCACCAAGATGCCTTGCAGGGGCATTTCATGTCTTCTACTTGATGTTCCCATTCTGCGCATTGATCACAAAGTTTAATCCACTCAAAATCTTTGAAAATGGTGATGATAAAAACTGATTGGAGGAATTTTATGTTTGTTTGTCTCTGTAGAAATGTCCGCCATATAGTGATAAATTACGCCTGATTCACTTTACGGTACACACACCTCGATTATCTCATATCAGTCTCTTTTGAACAACAATGGGTTATCCATATAGAATCTCTTTATCAGTCCTTAACTTCTTTCTTTGTTGGTAGTGATTACAGTGGTATAACTCCTGAAGCTAGAAAATTTACAATGTCGGCATACGGGGTGATTGGGGTGCTTATTGGAATATGCTCATCTAGAAGCTTTACGCTAATTCTATTCCCTTTTCTTTTGGTAGTCTTTTCAATTCTTGACAAGTGATCGGCTATCACATTATCCACAACCCTTCTGTCCTTGATCTCCGAATCAAATTCCTGCGATAGCAAATACCTATACGTGGTCTTGGCTTAGCTTCTTTATTTGCCATCAAATATTTAATTGCAGCATGATCAGTATGGATGATGACATGGGATCCCAATATGTATGACTGGACTTTCACGTACAAATACCATAGCCAACATCTCTTTTTCGATAGTTGAGTAGTTCTCTTAGGCTTCATTGAAGGTTTCTTTGGCATAGTATATGGCCCTAAACATTTTGTCAATTTTCTGTCCCAATACAGCTCCCATTGCATAATCATTGACATCACACATAATCTCAAATTCCTTATTCCAGTCTGGTTTGGCCATGATGGGAGCTTCAACTAATTTGGATCTGATCTCTTCAAATGAGGATTGGTAAAATTCATCAAAATTAAACTTAGTATCCTTTTCCAGTAGTCTACACAATGGTCTTGCAATTTTTGAGAAGTCTTTGATAAATCTTCTATAAAAACCAAGCATGTCCCAAAAACTTCTTATTCCCTTAATTTGTTGTAGGTGGCAAGGAGTCTTTATGATGGAAACCTTTGTTTGGTTCACTTCGGCCTTCTTGTAGAAATTACGTACTGGAATGATGTATATGTTACCATAAAATGGCATTTTCCCGATTTAAGGCTAAATTCTTGTCACAATCATCTATAGAGTATTGTCCCCAATTTTGTAGGCAATGTTCAATCTTTGGATCCATAAAGCTGATGAAGTCATCCATATGAATATCTCCATAACCTCCTGCGCCGTCGAGAACATAGGCATCATATCTTTGAAATGTAGCGGGGAGCATTGCATAACGATAATTCTTCTAAAAGAAAAGTACCATAAGGGCATGTGAAAGTAGTTTTCTCCACGGTCCTCGAGGTGTATAGAAATTTGGTTATATCTAGAATATCCATCAAGAAGGCAGAAGTGAGGGTGTCCTGCTAATCTATCCAACATCTGATCAATGAAGGGTAGGGGAAAATGATCCTTCCTAGTTGTAGTATTCAATTTTCTATAATCTATACACACCGTTCATTCCTTTCATTCCTGATCACAGTGAATCCACCATTCTTGGGAACCATGGCTTGGGGCTCACCCAGAATACGTGTGCAAAAATAAAGTGCGCATTTTAACCATTTAGCACTTCCTTCAACATAGCATCTTCATTCTTTGGATTCAACCTCCTTTGATGTTCCAATTGAAGTAATTGTATTATCCTTACAGCGAGAATTTTGTGCATCTGCGAATGAAAGGGCGATACGCTGAGATCTTCAATTGACCCGAGCAATTGCTTCCTTGTATTTCCTTAGAATCTTTAACAACTTATGTTCTTCATTCTCGATCAATGTAAACATATAATCCATGGTTTTGCCTTTTAGTTCTAAGCATATTTCAAATGTTAGGCAATTCTTTCAATATTAACCCTTATGCATTGGTTTCTTGCTTAGTTGCTTTCTTTTCCCTTCTTTGCATTAATTTTCTTTACCGTTTTCATTCAAACTCAAGGCCCACATTTTGTATATTGCAAGCTGGAATGTAACAATTCATAATCAACTGTAAGACACTTTGGAAATTCATCTCATTTTCATTAATGAGAATCTTTGAATGTTACAATCGAGTTCGGTTCAAGCGATGGGTTCAATTTTATCTATAGCCATGAATTTTCCATCAACATCGGTGTGTTTAAGCTTTGTTGAGGTTGAAGTGCAGCGCCTTCATTCCCACTCTCAAGGTTAGCTCACCTTCGCCACATCCAATCGGGCGGCTCCGAGTTGCTAGAAGGGTCTTCTACTGGCATAATGAAAGGAACCTGTGTGTCCTCTTCCATTTTCATGACAACAAAATCCATAAGGAAGATGAATTTCCCTACCTTGACTAGTACATCCTCAAGGACTCCTTCTAGTTATGCCATTGATCTATCAGCCATTTGCAGTGTAATTGCTGTTGGGGTAAGTTCCCTCAAACTCAACCTTTGTACCACTGATAAGGGCATCAAGTTGATGCTGGCACCTGAGTCACACAAAACTTTCTTGAATTCATATTTCCCAATTATGCAGGGAATGGTAAAACTGTCAGGGTCTTTCATTTTAGCTGGTAGGCTCTTCTAAATAACTACACTACATGTTGTAGTTAGGCTCACCACTCCTTCATCAACAATTTTCTTCTTTTTGCTCAGTATATCCTTGAGGAATTTTGCATAGTTTGGCATTTGAGTGATAGCATCTGCAAAAGGAATGTTAATTTCTATCTTCTTGAAAATATCCAAGAATTTAGAAAATTGTTCCTCCTTCTTTGCCTTACGAGTGCTTTATGGGAAATTAGCTGAGGTGTGTGGCTTGAACCTTCTCTTTTTGCTTTTTGTTCACGAGTTTCCCTAGAGCTGTGGGTTTACCATGATCAACTCGAACTTCTCTTTCTATTCTTTTTCCGAGTTCTTCCTCCTCTTCTTACTTCGGAGTCTTTTCTTTCTTTTACACTCTTGTTGTTGTAATTCCTTGCCACTCATAGATGGAATGCCATACGGTCCTTAGTTCTTCTAGGTGCCACTAGGGAAAGCATCCTTGGTCTTTGTGCAACGAGGTTGAGGTCGGTTTGCCCAACCTGTGTTTCCCGAGTTCTTGAAGTGAAGCATTAGTGTTTGCTTGAAAATTTTGTGCGGTAGATTTAAAGTGTTGATTTCAGCCAATTTTTTGTTCATGGAGGTTTAGCGGCTTTTGTTGTCCCCTATGAGCTGGCCAGCATTTTCTCCTCGGCTGAGTCCTCTTCGACCTTGATGACCATTTCTATTTCTCTCCTTGTTGTTCTTTGCTATTGGAACGGTGGATTATATCCTTGCTGAAAGCACGTTGCCCATGTTTGGGGCCCTATGATGCTCCTCCACCATATGATTCTCATGGCCCCTTAGTCTTTGAATTGTGTAGTGTGTAGGCAAGTTGGGGTTAGGCTTAAAATGGTAGCTTCTCTGTTCATTCAAATAATTAGCCTCCTCAACTTGATAGGGATCCTCATCAATTGGTCCCTCAGCACTTCTACTGATTCCATCTCTTCCTACTGCTTCAATTTCATGAGCATAGTGTATTCTTTTCTCTTGATTCCCCAACTTGTGCATTATTGCATCAAGTTTTGCTTCCATAGCATCATTTTATTGAGCTCAATGACCCCACTCCCCTTTGTTCTATTGTTGCTCCCTAAAGATTCAGATAGAGCTTTCATGTTGCATTTGGCCAGGTCTTCTATCAGCTGCTTGGCTTCCTTTGCACTTCTTCGCTTAAATGCCCCACATCAAGCTACAGCTATGATACCCTTAGAGGTATCATTCAAGGAGTGGTAGACAATATCCATTTGGGTCTTCAGGTCTATTCCATGCATAGGGCACCTCTTTAACAACCTTTTGTACCTTTCTGAGGGAGTATATAAGCTTTCATCCTCCCCTTGTTTGAACACAATGATCTCCCTTCTTCTTTCTATTGTGAGTGGTGGAGGAAAAAATCTGCCTAGGTAAGCCTCCACCAAATCTTCCCATGTATTAACTGAGCCATATGGTAATGATTCATACCATGTGGGCGCTGCTATCTCTTAAGGAAAAGGGGAAAAGATGTGGATTTGATCACCTCTGGTCTCCTGTAGTTTAGTTTAAGCTGTGTTGGCCATCTTGAGAATAACCCATGTGCTCATTAGGATCTTTAGTAGGGTGGCCTGTAAATTGATTATGTTGCACCATGGTGATCAGTGCTAGTTTTCAACTCAAAATTATTAGTCTCTATAGCAGGTTGTCTAACTGCTTAATATTCTTCTTGGATAGCGATCTCAGGAAATCCCTCCGTATCTTGCATGAAGGCCTTCTCTTTGCTTGTTTCTTGTTCAACTGTCTGACCCATTCTTTCATCTGCCATAATTGTTGTTTCTGCACCTTTGACCTTCCTTAAGTTCCTCAATGTTCTTTCCAATTCAGTATCTAAGGGAAAAAGATCTGATTCTGGTTTCTTGTTGATGAGTCTAAAAACTCATTTGATTTTTAATCCATTTTTCTGAGCATATTACAAGATAAATGTTGATTCGTATGCAGAAATGTGGATAATTTACTCAAATTTAATTTTGCGAAAGTACGTGACGAAAATCCCAGCAAAAACCAGAAGAGATCAGCCTACAAGCAGAAATGAAGTCGCAAATGAAAATCGAAGTCGTGACAGGAAGCTCATTTGTTCAGTCATTTCTAAGTCACGACATCACCAAGATCAGTCTTTAGGAAGAAATGGAAGACCTTAGCAAGCGAAGTCGTGACTTGAAGTTGAGCTTGCGACCAGAATGACCAAAGCAACAAGAGTGAAAGGGTTGCGACGAGGAGTGTGGTTGAGACTAAAGGAATTATTCAAGGTAGATAGAATCTTGATCGCGCCACCACGATATCGCGGCCTTGATTAGAACAGCGGTCGCAGCGTCAATGCGAGGTCATGACGTGGATACGTAAATGAAGCCACGAGGAAGGTCTGCGAAAATGGGATTGCAACTAGTTTTAAATGAAGGGCTCCGTCGAGGTCGCGACGTGCGGTTGAGGTCGCGACATTGAAGTAGGAGCTGGAGTCTCAGCGGAGAGATTGAAGTTGCAGCCAAACTAAGAGTTGAAGAACAAAGGAAGTCCTGAGCCACAAAGCGAAGCGAAGCGAAGTCCTTGCGAGCGAAGTTGCGACCACTTTATTAATCAAGGAACACAAACGATGTCACGACCACTCATTAAGGTCGCGACTGGCCCGAGTGAAGAAATCAAAGTTGCAGCTACTTTTGAGCAATTGGGACTAAGGCAACGAGAAAAGGAGCAACATGAGTCGTGACATCACCCAGAGTCACGACACGGAATCAGGGTTGGAAGGAGGAAACTGGTTGCAACAAAGAATTGAGGTTGCGACCAGAAGAAGGGAATGAACATCAGGAGAGGTCGCGACACCACATTTCAAGTTGCAACGTAAATTCGAAAGCTGTGAAGGCAGAAGACCACAAATAAGGTCGCGACATGCAGCGCAACAAGGAAGAGGAGTCCTGACTCAGAACTGAGGTCGTGACTCAGAATGCAGAATAAGGGAAAGACAACGAGGTCGCGACGTGAAACCATGGTCGCGACATCAACTCTTGAGAAACACAGAAGCCAACAAGGTCGCGACCAAAAACGATGTCACGACCATTAATCCAAGCGGTTGCAAAGGAATTTGATCATGATAAGTAACAAGGTCGCGGCCAGACAAGATCAAACAAGGGAAATCAGTCGCGACACGGCAGTGACTTAGGATGTCGCCCAGGCTTTTCTTTAGAATTCCACTTGGAGCTTTTTGCATTAGGCCCATTTTCTTTTGACAGTTATAAATAGATAGTGTTAGAATAGTAAATTAGCTTCCATCTTCACCACGAAAAAGAAGTGGAGAGAGGAACTCGATTATTATAGTTTAGAGTAAATTTTATTTATTTTTTATTTTATTTTCTTTCTTCTTGGATTCTTTTGGATCGAGATTTGCGAGCTATACGAAGCGAGGGTAGTTTATTTATTTATGCTATTTCTTCTTAAAATTCTTGCACGAAAATTTATGAAATCTAGACGTTTTAAATTCATTTCTGCTTTCAGTTTCATTGCGATTATAGTGGATATGCGTGATCGGTACTCCATTTATTTAGTGTAATGCGATGGTGGAGCAGACTCATGATTTGATTTACATTTAGTTACAGTCTTTTCTGCAAAAATATGGAGAAAATTATTTGGGTTCGGATTTACTTACTTGGTGTCGTTTTTTTTTAATCGATAAGTTCCCAATGGTAGTACCGAATACCAGTTTAAGGAGTGTATCTTGCTCTGATTTCGGGATGCCCTGCGTGACACGGAGATGGAGATTCTGAGGAGCGAGAGGCATTTTCTTTATGGGCCCATGTTAGGCCCACCATTGATGAACTGTTGAGCTCTGAAATTTCATTTTGATAAATACCCCATTCGCTCATAATTGAAGTTAGAGGGGAGCATTTAAAAATATAAATAATCAAAGAGTTCACCTCAATCTAAAAGGGAAGTTCCCGACCCTGTGTTAGCTGAGATCTAATCAAGGGAAAGGAAAACCCAATAGATCTGAAGGATGAGCCACCCGATTAGTGGTAGAACTTTTGCAAAAATCACGAGAAGGAAAGCAAAGATCTGTGATCATCGAAATGGGTATGAAGTATTGAGAAGAAAAAAATACCGAGATCTTGCAGAAAGCATAAATCTGATGCTTGGTTCGATCTTGACTTGAGAGAAGCGAGAGCTCCTAACCCGGTGAATGTGGAATCCAGGCGACTACTGACATTTAGGCGATCTTGGACCGTCGGATCCATGATACAATGAAGCTGATGTATGCTTTCGTGTAGAATTGGCTTTGTTTCATTTGTAATTCCTTTGTAGTTTAGTTCTCACGAGGAAACTAATTCGATCGATATTCAGTTATCATTATTTTTAGTCATTTACTTTTGTTTGTTTTAGTTCAATGGTTAGTCAATGATGCAGGATCTTTAATTTTTAGATAAAAACTTTCCTTTATGAGTTTAAAGTCAAATAGCATAGAATTTTAGTAGTTAGGAATTAGTTGATCTCTAATCTTTGTCCAATCTCTACATTGGGAATGATACCTAGACTTACATTAGATTTTACTACTTGTATGACCTATGCAACTATGGTGTCATAGACTAGACCACTTATTTTTAAATCATGAACATTAGAAATAATTATTTTATCGAGCAAATTTATCAGTGACATAGATTTTAAGAGAAGTGTAAGGCTCTTGTAACTATGTGAATTTGAGTGGGTTTTAATCACATATGAAAAGGCAAACAAGTTTTATGGCCCATTTGTTCTTAGGATTGAAAGGATTGAATAGATCAATATTCTAACAAAATAGGGAAATGCTAATTTGGACATTTTATAAAAGAAAAGAACAAAAACAGCTTTACAAGCAATGGTTGTACCAACCACTGATCTTTAACAAGCCATGTTGAGAATAATTTTTAGTTCGACTAATCTGATAATGCGAGTGTGTTTGATTTCGGAAATCCTTTAATGCCGCAGGCGGGATTAGGACTGTTGCCCGCCCAGGCAATTTGAATTGGAAAGAACACTTTCGAGAAGCTTAAGAAAAGACTAAAAGAGAGAGAAGAGAAGCCTTTGACCATGGTAGATGAGAGACATGAGCCCGGGCGGAGCCGGGACGGCGACGGGGAAGGCCTCCCTGTGCGACACGTGGAGGATTTACGGGCACATCATTTAGAAGTATTACCGCAGTCGAGGGCGACCTACGTGATTTTAAATAACTTGAACTAAAGCCGGCTTTGATAAGCAATGGTGCAGCGACATCGAGTTCACAGGCCACCTGGCCCAGAAGACCCCCAGCTGAGCACACAGGTGATTTCTCGGGATGCTTAAATCTGATGAAGAGTGAATGAATTTGTGGCTAGGAGGTGATAAGGCGCATCTCTTCCCATTTTCATGAGATATAAGCGACCACATGGTATGAGTCATTACCATATAGTTCAATTGATACTTGGGAAGAACTAGTAGAAGCATACTTGGGCAGGTTCTTTCCCCCATCTCTCACCTTTGAGTGAAGAAGAGAGATCATAGTGTTCCAACAAGAGGAAGATGAGGAGCTATACATAGCTGGGAGAGATTGAGAGGTTGTTGAAAGGTGCTATGCATGGAATTGATTTAAAAGCGAGATGGATATAGTGTATCATGCCTTAAATGATGCATCTAAGGCATCATTAACCGTCAGCGTAGGAGCATTGAAAAGAAAAAGTCTTTGAAATTTGGGATCGATGAGAGCTAGCCAAGTGCAATATGAAAGCTCCATCTGAGTTTAGAAAGGGTAACAACAGAGGAAAAGGGGTCATGGAGCTGAGTAAAATGACAGCTATAGAAGCGAAGTTAGATGCCATCATGCACAAGATGGAAAAACAGGAAAGAAAAATGCACCTTTGCTGGAATAGGAATTTGTGGAAGAGAAACGATGAGAAGAAGTCTTTGAAATACCAAAGAAGGGAGACGCTTATGAGGTTGAGGAGGCTAGGAGTACGTGAATGAACAAGAATTACCATTTCAGAAGCCAAATCCTAACCTACCCACACACTACGGTCAACATTGAGGAACCATGAATTTCTCATATGGTGAAGGGGCATTACAAGGCTGAGCATGGGCGATCCTCCAACGAGGGATCTCAGACCACCAAGGTTCAGTGACGGCATCAAGGGGGTGAAGCGAGGTATTCTCGAGTCATAGGAGGACTCAACCATTTGAAGAACAATCTTTGCAGTTCATGGGGACAACGAGAGGCTTATACACTTCCATGAGCGAGCGCTCGACTTAGAGCTTTCACGCATTATGATACTCAAGTATTTTAGAAGAATACAAGTGCCTCATTAAAAAACTTGGAGACACAAGTAGATGGTTGGCCCTTAGTATATAAATCGAGCAAGAATTGCATTCCTAGTGACACTCAAAAGAATCAAAATTGCATGTGATTCGGTTAAGTGGGAAGAAGTGGGCAACAACGGCAAGAAAGAAAGGAAGAGGCGTGCGGAACAGAGAAAGCTGAAGGAATGAGAGAGAGAGCATACAGTTAGACGGCTGAAGGAAGCGGTTAGCGAAAGCGAAGGAGAGAGTACCGGCTTATACACCTACGATTACCATTTCCCGGAGGCGAGGCAAAAGGAAGAGCGGTTTCTAAATTCTTGGACATCTTGAAGATAGAAATCAATATCCCGATTACGAGGTAATCAACCAAATGCTACTTATGCAAAATTTACGAAGGAATCTTGAACAAAGAAAGGAAAATAGGCGAGGAAGGAATAGTGAACTTGGCTGACTGCGGTGCAGTTATCGATAAAAGCTCGGCAAAATGAAGGACCCAGGCAGTTTCACCATTCCCTGCTCCATAGGGAAATATGAATTCAAGAAGGCCTTATGTGATTCTGGTGTTAGTATAAATTTGATGCCTTTATCAGTGGTGTGGAGACTAAGTTTGGGGGAACTTACCTCAACAGCAATCACATTGCAAATGGCTGACAGATCAATGGCACATCCAGAAGGTGTTCTTGAAGATGTGCTTGTCAAGGTGGGAAAATTCATATTCCTTGTGGATTTTGTTATTATGAAGATGGAGGAAGACGCGAGTTCCTTTGATACCCCAGGAAGACCCTTCTTAGCTCTTGTTTGCCTTGATAGATGCGAAAGGTGAGCTGGCACTAAGGGTGGGAATGGAAGCGAGTGCACTTTAATCTTAATAAGAGTTTGGAACACCCTGATGTAGATACGAAATTGTATGGTTGTAGAAACAATAGTCTTCTCAGTGTTGAGTTGAATTCTGACTGTACTCTTCAACATTCTATCAATGAAATTGAGATGAATTTTCAGTATCTTGAGAGTATTGATTGTGAAATGTTGCCTTCAAATTTGTATAACAAAGAAACGGTCTTAAGCATGAATGAAAACAGTCAAGATGATGTATGCAGCTAGGGACAGAAAACTACTGAGCAGGAAACTAGTGCAGAAGGGTTAATATTGAAAGAACTGCCCAATCATTTGAAATATGCTCTCTTAGAACCAAAAAATAGCTTGGATTATCATATCAATTGCATTAGTAGATCGAAGACGAAGGCTGGCTGGAAGTGCGAGAAGTACGGGAAGCTATTGTAGTCAATTGAGGGATCTGAAGGGTATCAGTCCCTCATTTGCATGCACAAAATATTCTTGAATGATAATCACAACTTATTGAACATCAAAGGAGGTTGAACCCTGTGATGAAAGAAGTTGTCAGAAAAGAAGTTCTGAAATGGTTGAATGCAGGTTTTATATATGCTATATTAGATAGTTCTTGGGTGAGCCTAGTACATGTGGTTCCTAAGAAAGGTGGATTCACTGTGATCAGAAATGAAAAGAATGAGCGATTCTACGAGGCTGTATTGCGGGATGGAGGGTGTATTGATTACAGAAAACTAAATACTGCAACAAGAAAGGATCATTTTCCACTTGCCTTTCATTGATCGGATCTTTGGATGGAGTTGGCGGGACACCCTCACTTTTGTTTCTTGATGGATACTCTGGATATAACCAAATCGCCATTACTTTGAGGATCGGGGAGAAAACCACCTTTACATGCCCATTTTGGGTACTTTTGCTTTTAGAGGAATGCCATTTGGTTTGTGTAAGGCTCACAATTTTGTTCAAGATGCATGATGTCTATATTTCGATTTAGCGGAAGAAGTTATGGAGATCTTCATGGATGATTTCACGGTGTATGGATCAGGTTGGAGCAGTGCACACGCAATTTGGGGCAGTGCTTGAGTGCCGGAGATGAGAATCTGTAGCTGCGAGATTGGGAAAAATGCCACTTTATGGCTACGAAGGGGTGTCTTAGGAGCCGTGGATTTAACGACGGGATAGAAGTAGACCAAGCAAAAGTTTCAATTATAAGAAATCTGATGCCACCCACTACAGTCAAGGGAATTAAAAGTTTCTTAAGACATGCTGGATTTTACAAAAGATTTATCAGAGATTTCTCAAAAATTCTTTAGACCCTTTATGCGATTCTTTGGAAAAAAGATACTAAGTTCAATTTTGATTAATCTGCGAGAATTCTTTTGAAAACAAATCGAATTAGTTGAAGCTCCCATCATGGCAAAACAGTTAGAGCAGAGAATTTGAAATCATGTGTGGCCTTCAGTGATTTTGCAATAGGGCTGTATTGGGACGAAAGGCGAAAAGGTATTCAAGGCCATACTATACGATCAAAAACCTTGATAAAAGCTTAGGAAAATTATTCTACTCTTTGAAAAGGAGATGGCAATAGTATTTGCATGTGAAAAATTTAGGCCATACATTTTGGGGTCCCATGTTATTATCTGTGATCATGCGACGATTAAATATCTAATGGCGAAGAAAGAAATGACGAGGCGATTAGGTGGGTATTGTTATTACGGGAATTTGATTTAGAAATAAAACCCGAAAAGTTGTGACAATGCTGACGGCTGATCACTTGTCAAGAGTGGAGAAGCACTGCGTACAAGCGAGAAGAAAGGAAATAAGCGGGGGAAAATTTTCGGATGGCGGTTATTCCGGTACGTCACTCGATCACCTTGGTATCGCGTGTGTGAACTTCTTAGCATGTGGAAGTGTATATCGGAGTCGGTTACGCGGAGAAAAAGCTAAGGGTGACCAGTAAGTACTACATGCAGGATGACCTTGCTATTTAAGAGGAGCGTCGATCATCGAGAAGATGTGTACGGAAAGGTGAGCAAAGCGAGATTTTCTGAGATATCATGCATCACCATATGGAGGACATTTTGCGGGGACAAAACGACCCACAAAATTCTCCAGTCTGGATTTTATTGGCCTACTATTTTCAAAATTTGTTTTGAATTGGTGCATTATGTGATCAATGCGAAGAATGGGAAATATCGTGAGAGCTGAAATGCCTACTTGAGTGTGCAGTGGTGATGTTTGATGTATGGGTAATAGATTTTATGGGGCCTTTTCCAGCTTCATTTGGAAATATATACATACCCTAGCTGTGGATTATGTATCGAAATGGGTTGAGGCAACAACTTGTCCCAAAAATAATGCCAACACAGTTGTGGGATTTTTACAAAGAAATATTCTCAGTAGATTTGGGACACCCAGAACTATAATCAGTGATGGAGGAAGCCACTTTACAAATAAGGTGTTTGACAAACTCATGGGCAAATATGATATCAAACACATTATAAGCTTGGCTTATCATCCTCGAACAAATAAATGTTGAAATTTCCAACAAGGAGATAAAAATTCTTGAAAAAGACATAAGCTCAGAAGGCATAAGAGATTGGTCTCACGAAACTTGATGATGCACTCTGGGCATACAGGAATACTTTTAAAACTCCCATTGGAACCATTTCCCATCTGGTAGTCTTTGGAAAACCTTGCCACCTTCCTCTTGAGCTAGAATATAAAGCTATGTGGGCCATCAAGAAGCTAAATTTTGATTTCAAGGTTGCTAAAGAAGAGAGGTTACTCCAGCTAAATGAATTGGAAGAGTTGAGGAATGAAGCCTATGATAGTGCCAGAATCTACAAAGATAAAACAAAAAATGGCATGATCAAAGAATTTTGAGGAGGGAATTCAAAGCAGGAGATCAGGTCCTGTTATTCAACTCCAAACTAAGACTCTTTCCAGGGAAGCTGAAATCAAAATGGAGTGAACCATATACAGTAGTATCAAGTACAACATTTGGGGTAGTGACACTTAAAACCAGCAATCATGAGGAATTCAAAGTTAATGGTCAGAGATTAAAGCTGTGAAGCCCTAAAACCCGAGGGTCCGTTGACAACTTGTCAACCCGCGGAATCACTCGTGGTGATCGGGTAACTTGAGCACCACTCCTTGAAAATCGGGTAGAGTCTCCTTTGTATGGGGCTCTACCCAGTCTGAAATCTATCAACTGATTCTGATGACCACCGGGGTCGAATGTGAGGTAAAATAATGGCCACTTGGGCCCCTGCATCAATACTCACAATATAAATATCCCAACCAAATATATCTCACTTAAGTTTGAAGTTTTACATTACTCTTAATACAACATATATTAAACCTTAGAATTTTATTACATGTATACAAAATAACTACCAAAGCCACAACCCGGCTTTCTTCTCAAACGGCCTTTAATGAGTGTCATCTTCCCGGTCGCTCCCTGTACCTAAAATAGTGATCCCTCGACAGGGTGAGCAAAGCCCAGTAGTGATCATTTTCTACATGGTTACTCCCCACCTAAGTGCACATGCATGGCAAACACTCACATTCAAGCAGTTTCATGAACCTACTCAAATGTCTACATGCCCGATCATAATAAGTCCTCGACTCACTCCGCCTGCCTAAGCCGAATGCGAGTAAAATCTCAGTTTTCAAAAGAAAAGCTTTTTGTTCTTGAAAACACACTACCGAGTTTAGGTAAAAATATTGGACTACCCTCCGAGGCGAATGTGTTGGAGAACCTTCCTAAACAATTCATAGGCTCCTACGACGTGATATTGTTGGACCATTTTCCAACACCATTCTCTGGAAAATCTTCCGTCGAAATTCCTTTCACAAACATTTTCATTTTTGTTTCATTTCATGTCATGCACTCACTCCTAATATTCTAGGGTGCCCCAGTGCATATGGAATGCATGATACCAATTCCAACAAAATCATGCTAATATATTCACATGCGTATATATTAACATAATTAAATAACATAAATCATCTTATGCAAATTCACAATCAATTACACAAAATTAGCTTACATGAAATTTAATTAACAAACACAAACAATTCATTTGAATCACTCAACATCATAAAACACAAAAATATTCACGTTACTATTCCATGAGTAATTAAAACCCTCGGAGTTCTTGTCCCACGACCACTGAATAGGAATTTTTTCTCCTCGGTTCAAAGCTTTTGAGGCGAGTTCTGGCTAAAACAAGTCTCGAAGCGTTCCTAACCATTTACATGGTTCTTAAACGAGTTAACACAGTAGGAAAAGATCCTACCTCTTGGGTTATCGGAACTCCACCAAATCAGTGCCCAAGCGTAGCCCTCGTAGCGTGAAACGACTTTGCTTCTTCTTTCAGTTGGCAAATGGTCAGTCGGTCGGAATCCTAGAGAGAAGGTGCTCCTTCTCTTTCTAAAATCACCAAAAAAAAACCCAGCCCTTTGCATCTCCCTTTTTATTGCTTGCATGTTTTGGTCTTTTACATTAAATGGAGAAGATGATCACTATTCATCTTTTGTCCTAACTCTCATTAAACTTTCATTTAATACCATCCATGTCCTCAAGTCTTGGATTTTTGACACTTGGCACTATCTCGGCTATCCATTTCCATCATCTCTCTACTCATGCAACATGTGTCACATGAGTACATGTTATAGGTGACTTTTGTCATCACATGTCGTTCTGACACCGATGCCGGTGCCTCTGAAAGAAGAAACGGTGCAAATTCGTATCTCGGAATTCCACGAGAGGTGACGTGGTAAATTTAGATTTCGCGAGATGATTCCAACGGTGAAGTCCGTTTCGTCATAGAGATCTAGAAAAATTTGGTTTTACCGTCTGATTTGCCATTTTAAATTAGATTTTCTTAGGTCTTACAGCACTACCTTGGAGAATGCAAGTGGAAGAGTGACTCTTAGTTCTAAATGAAAATTTGAAGAAAGCAAGAAATATAGTATGATAAGTCTAGCTAAAGACTAAAAAGTGGCGGCTTGTGGAAGGCAATCCACATCGGTTGTTTAAGTTTTCGTTATGCTTTTTTGTGTGAAGATTCTAATATCTTTGTGTAATTTTATTCATTCTTGTTTGAAGAGTAAAGTAAATATATTTTTTTTTTTTTTTTTTTTTAGTTTGCGAGACAATAAGAAGGTGCAAAGGAGGGAACATCTACAATCAAACTTCCAATCTGCAAAAGAGGCAAAAGGGACTGATATACTCTTCTTGGAAATTATTTAAATTTTGTCTTTGATATGACATGATTGAAAGTTTGGAGAAATTTTATTTTATTTTATTTTTGTGCTTAAATTTTGAATCTAATGCATAGTGAAATAATTTGTTGAATATTTGAATGATGAAGATGAATTGAATTGTATCTGTTTTGATTGGATATGGTGAATTGAAATTGCTGTGAATTTAATTGTTCAGGGAGACCTAAAAATTTTTCTGGTCGCAACATCACTTCATAAGTCGCGACCAAGAATGCTGGACATTGAAACAATAAAGTAGAAAAACAGGTCGCAACAGTGAAAATTGAAGTTGTGACCACATTTCAGGTCGCAACAAAAATCTTTAGGTCGCGACCAGAACTGTCCAAATCTCAATAAAATAGGTTTTTAAACCTTTCATTTTGGGCACTCCAGCATTAAAAATAGGATTCATTGAAAATCATTAATTAAGAGGCTCAAAATTGAATGTCGCAACTCCCCATATCGCAATCATGACATTGAGCCTAACTTCCATTCAAATTTCCATTCAACTTTAATTCATCCCAACCTTTCCACTTCTGCATCCATTGTTGTGAGTCTTAAAACTCTAAAACCAGAGAGAGAACCAAGACGAAAGCACAAATCTTCACTCATGGCAGCAAATCAAGACGACGTCGCAAATCTTAATAAACTGATCGACGAAATTATGCGTGAAAGTGTCGAGGCAGTGGAAGAGGTTCAGTCGGAACTTCAACCTGGGGAAGAGATCAATGTCAAGCAAGGAACCCAACCAGAGGAAGATGAGCAAGCAGAGAAAGAAGCAACAAAAGATGACAAAGACTTCATTTCAAAAGAAGCTCAAGAATTGTGGAACAAGGTACTGTTTGACAAGGAGTTCGTGTGTGAAAGGGGTTTTGGAAGCCCGATTTCCTACCGGGTAATAGAGAAAAGAGGTTGGGGATTCTTTTGTGAACACAAGGCACCAGGATTTTCAGCTCTTGCCAGGGAGTTTTATGCAAATATGGTGGGCATGAAGGAGGATTCAGTCTATGTGAGGGGTGTTTGGGTACCTTTCGGGGATAGACGGATAAATGAAATGTTTAAATTGAGGGATTTCTAAGCACGAATTCGAGTATAAGAAGTTGGTTGAAAATGCAATTGAAAGATCTGCCGAACACAGATTGGAGGAGAAGGAAAATGGGTGGTCACGAAGAACCTACGCCATCAAAAGGGCCCTCCTTTGAAGAAGCAAAGGTCTGGTTCTACTTCATCTATTCTGTAATAGTTCCTACAAAACATCTTTGCTCAGTCAGGGAACAGGAGGCCATCATTTTATATGCCTTTTTTAAAGGATATAAAATGAACATAGAATCACGATCGAAGAGAGTCCATCGAGGATACTACCACGATGTGATAGAGGGCTAATCCCTCACTCTACCACTATCACGGGTGTCTCTGCGGGCGGGGTGAAGGGAATGGGAGGAAGAAGAGAAATGCCCTCGGGTCTCCCCCTCACGACCCTAGCTGGGTGTGAGAGAGGACCCCGAAGGAAAAGACGAAAGAAATAATGGAATTAGATGTTAGACGAAACAATGCCAAGCGAGGAAAATGAGACAAGAGATAGAGAGTACGGAGGATATCCATCCAGCGGTAGCGAGGAAGCACATTTTAGGATGAGCCCTTTGAGGCCATTCCTATCTGGTACAGAGTAACTACCCTTGCGACGAGAAGATCGAGGAGCGGAGAAGATAACATAGAAATTATGGAAATGCTTTGATCGATGAAGGAGATGGAAGAAAGAGAGAAGAAATGGGAAAATATTGGTCGGAGAAGATTTTTAGAAGACTGCGTAGGAAGAAAGAAGCGATGGGAGCAAAATTGGAAGCTCGAGAGAAGAAGAGTGGAAAGAGGAGTTGTAGAGAAGAGAAGAAAAAATGCTTGAAAGATGAATGCAAAGATGGGCATTTACAACAATCAATTCAAGAGAGATCACGGATCTTCTCAACTATGCGAAGAAAGAAGGAACGAAAATGAGGCTAACAAGCTCAGGAAAATTGAGGGGTTCAAATATCTCTATAGAGTACAGTTCAAGGAATTTGAGAAATTAATGAAGGATAGAGATTAGCAGCTGGAGGACAATGATGTGTATAGGAGAAAAATTTGGTTGGAGAGTTTGGAACTGATCAATCAAAATTTGTCCAAACTATTAGAATGTGTATTTACAGGTTAAGAAGGGACGGAGTTAATCGGGGTGGGGAAGAGGCAAGACACACTCATTAATGTAGTCTGACTAAACATTGAAATATATACGAAAAGCGAAAAGAGAATTCCCACCGCATTCTAGAAACAAAAATGCGAGATGATGAAATTTCCTAAGTTTGATCCTAACGTGGCCAGTTTTGATGTAGATCCTCCTAACATTATACCTCCAAGCCTACAAAGAAGAAAAGGAACACGAAAAATTTTCCTAGTATGTTTCATCATACGTCCCAAATTTTAATAGAAATCCATTGCGTTATCAGAATTATCACATGTTTTATTGCATTTTCATTTGATAGTTACCTTCTTTACTTGTTGGATTTTGTTTGCATTGTTGAATGAAAATTTGATGGTGAATAATTATGTGTTGTTTAATGGATGAACATGACTGGAGAAATTTTATGTTTGTGTCATTTACTGTTAATGTGCCAATTATGAGTGCCTTGTCTATACAAGGATCAAATGACCAATTCTGTTTTTCTCACAAGAGTAAAAATGCAAAAAATAATAATAATAATAATAATAATAAGAGCATAAACTAGTAAACTGGAATCAGGAGTAGAAGCCTTATTTAAAATCCAGTTTAGATTGCAAAAACTGGAAAAATGGATATTGCTGAAGGAACAAATAACTTGATTGAAAGTGTGTAAATAAACAATGAATAAGTATAAGTCTTGAAGAAATAATACACTTGAGTCGGCAAACTCCTTGAAACTTTGAAGAATTAGGAACATCTTAAGGAAATTCATGATTAAGAGTTCGTGGTCCTAGAACTTGTTAGATTATTGATTGAGGCGAAATCTTAGGTAAAACGGCCAATAGTGATAGGGTGGTCATCCTTGGCGATTTGAGCTTTTCCAGCCCTACCCTCAATATATGCTAAAGCATACCCTCTAGTTCCATGATTTGAGCCAAACAAGTACTTAATTCTTCAAATAATGACAGCGAAAACCTAAATCCTTCACAGCGACAATCCTGTGGCAAAGAGCCCAGAATTATCAGGTTCCGGCACATAAGGTCTCTTGCAAAGGAAGAAACTAGTTTATGGGAAAAATATTTCCAAATATTACCGATTAGGAGGAAGAAATAACTGAAAGATTAGGAAAAGGAAGCGAAATTGATGAAAAATGGGAATAAGTTTTGTCTTGTGGCCTATTTCCTTTGAACAATTAAGCTCGTAGGGGTGTTTTAACACTTAGTACACTAATGCCAACTGGTATGGGAGTTCCTAGCCCAAAGTTCTCTAAGGGTAATAGAAAGCCTAAGAAGACAAAACATTGCACTATTCCCATCCTTAGAAAAACAGAAATAAAAGAGTTCTAGAACAAGGTAACTGGCCTGAATAAAGTGCAAGTGGAAATAAAAATGCCATAAAAAGATTTCAAAAAGATGAATCAGGCTAAGATTTAGGAGAATCAACAAGTACAAAGAAGGAAAAGGGTGAAATTTGAGAAGGCAATGGTACAAAGAAAAATTAGGCGGGTGATTTGCAGCAAATTTTCCATTATCTACCCGATTACCTAAGCCCAACATTACAAGCACGAAAGATTTGTTGATCTTTGAAGGTTGAATTTACCTACAATAGTGGAGATCAATATGAAAAACAAACCTATGGGACTTTGATCAACTGTTTAAGGAGACTCCCAGAAGATTAACTAAATTCAACATGAAGATGAAAAGGATTGAAGACCTGCACACACACACATAACAAGACTTGTTGAATAAACTGTTTAAATACATTATTTCATCAAGAAATTTGTGATAGAAGTAAAGACCATTCCTTTTTCTTGAATCGAAACTGAAATTTAAAATAATCTTTTGCTATCTCCTATATTTCAAGTTAGAAGGTGGAATAAGAAAGACTTTGGTGTGAATAAAAAAATGTCCTTAAAATTTAAGCAATTGTTTGATGAGCAATTTTTTCTTTCTTTGCTTGAGGACAAGCGAAAATTTTAAGTTTGGGAATTTGATTAGTAAAAACTCATTTGATTTTTAATCCATTTTCGAGCATATTACAAGATAAATGTTGACTCGTATGCGAAATGTGGATAATTTACTCAAATTTAATTTTTGCAAAAAGTACGAGTAGAAGCGAAAATCGACCAAAGCCCGAAGGAAGAGATCGACTACAAGCATAAATGAAATTCGCAAATGAAAATCGAGTCGCGACAGAGCTCATTTGTTGATCATTTCCAAGTCACAACATCACAAGATCAGTCTTTAGGAAGAATGGAAGACCTTATGGCGAAGTCGGCTGACTTGAGTTGAGCTACGACGGAAATGATAAAGCAACAAGTGAAGAGGTTGCGACAAAGGAAGTGTGGTTGAGACTAAAGGAATTATTCAAGGTAGAATCTTCGGTCGCGACACCACGTTGATGTCGCAACGTCAATTTGAGGTCGCGATGTGGATCCGTAAATGAAGCCACAAGGAAGGTCTCTACAAGAAAATGAAGTTGCAACTAATTTTTAAATGAAGGGCTCCAATGCGGGGTCGCGTGACGTGCGAGTTGAGGTCGCGGCAAGGCGGAGTCTCAATAGGGTGAAGTTGCAATAAGCGAGAGTTGAAGAACAAAGGGAGTCCCTTGACACGAGCGACGACGAAGTCCTTGCAGCGAAGTTGCGACCACTTTATTAATGTGAGGACCACAAGCGATGTCGACCACTCATTAAGGTATTTTGAGCAGACCCAGTGAAGAAATCAAGGTCGCAACTACTTTTGAGCAATTGGGACTACGAGGCGAAAGCGAGGAAAAGAGCAACATGGTCGACATCACCTTGAGAGTCGCGACACGGATCAGAGAGGTTGGAAGGAGGAAGGCGGATTGCAGCAGGGAATTGAGGTTGCGGCCCGGAAGAAAGAAGGAATGAACAATTAGAAGGAGTTCAAGACACCACATTTCGAGGTATGGCAGTAAATCGAAAGTTGTGAATGAGAAGACCCTGAAACAAAGTCCACGACGTGCAATGCAAACAAGGAAGTCTTGAATCGGCGAGTCGTGACTCGAATGCGAGAATAAGGGAAGACAACGAGGTTGCTGACGTTAAAGCGGTGGTCGTGACATCAGCTCTTAAGAAACCTGAGCCAACAGGTCGCGACCCAAAAAATGATGTACATGACCATTAATCCCTAGCGTACACAGGAACACGGTCGCAATAAATATGAGTCACATTATGAAACAAAATCCGGTGTGACACCCGGCGAGGTCGCGACCTGGGATAATAGCTGAGCTTTCTTTTGAATTCCACACGGAGCTTTTTTTGCATTAGGCCCATTTTCTTTTAGCGGAGTTATAAATAGGCAGTGTTAGAATAGTAAAGTAGCACATCTTCACTACCCGGAAAAGAGCGAAGAGGAACTTCGGTGTATAGTTTAAGAGTAGAATTTTATTTTATTTTCTTTCTTCTTGATTCTTTTACGGATACGAATTTGTGAAGTTGTAAAAGCAGGGTGGATTTATTTTATTTATTTTATTTTCTTCTTAAAATTACTACCTGAAAATTTATGAAATCTAGACAATTTTCTGGAATTCATTTCTACTCAGTTTCATTGCGATTATAGTGGATGTACGTGATCGGTACTCCATTTATTTAATTGTAATGCGATAGTGGAAGCGACTCTCTTTGAATTTGATTATTTGATTCACGGAGTCTTTTACGCAAAATATGGAAAATTATTTGGGTTGGTTACTTACTTGGTGTCGTTTTTTTAATCGATAAGTTCCGATGGTAGTGAGATACCGATTTAAGGAGTGTATCTTGCTCTGATTTCCAGGATGCCATCTGTGTGACACAGAGATGGAGATTCCTAAGAGCTGAGAGCATTTTCTTATGGGTATGTTAGACTACCATTGATGAACTGCTGAACTCTGAAAGTTCATTTTGATAAATACCCCATTTGCTCATAATTGAAGTTGGAGGGGAGCATTTAACAATATAAATAATTAGAGAGTTCACCTCAATCTAAAAGGGAAGTTCCCGACCCTGTGTTAGCTGAGATCTAATCAAGGGAAAGGAAAACCCAATAGATCTGAAGGATGAGCCACCAATTGAGTGGTAGAACTTTTGCAAAAATCCTGAGAAGGAAAGCAAAAGATCTGCAATCATCAAGAAATGGGTATGAAGTATTGAGAAAGAAAAATACCTAGATCTTGCAAGAAAAGTAGAAATACATGCTTGAACAATCTTGACGAGAAATGAGCTCTAACCGATGAATGTGGAGAAATCAATTTGCAACATTTAGGCAATCTTGGACAAATCGAGGATCCATCAATACAATAGGCGATGTACTTCCGGGTGGCAGGGTGGTATTTCAATGTAATTCACTATTAGTTTTCGTTTCTCACAGGAAACTAATTCAGTCCAATATTCCCGTTATCATTTATTTTTAGTCATTTACTTTTGTTTTGTTTTAGTTCAACGGTTAGTCAATAGTCTAGGATCTTTAATTTTTAGATAAAAACTTTCACTATGAGTTTAAAGTCAAATAGCATAAATTTTAGTAGTTGGGGTAGTTGATCTCTAATCTTTGTCAATCTACGTAGAATGATACGGACTTACATTAAGATTTTACTACTTGTGACACATTGCACTTGCGTGTGTCATAGACTAGACCCTTATTTTTAAATCATGAACATTAGGAATGAATTATTTTATCAAGCAAATTTATCCGATGACATGGGTGCGAGAAGTGTAAGGCTCTTGCTATGTGAATTTGAGGTTTTTGATATATAGAAAAAGCGAAACGCACATTGCAAAAACAACTACAGAAATGGAAACATATTGAGACTAATTGGAAACAGTGGAATTAAAAATCATATCCTTTAGCTCTACGAGAAAGATGTTAGCTTATTAAACCACTCTTGTCAAAAGCATTTTTGTAATTTCTTTTATGGAAATAAGAAAAATGTCAAATTAACATTTCTCTCTTTAGCGAATATTAGTTTAGTCAAATCCTTTCAATCTCTGCAGCAGCTATAAAACTTGTTGTCCTTTTAATGTATAGACTAAACCTCAATTTTAACACCTCTGTTGGAGCATTAAGAATTTACTACAATTGAACCAAAATTTGAGCTGATTTATTTTGAAAATTAGAAAATGGTCTTGTATTAGAATTTATAAAATGAGTTTAGTCAAGATGTTGCAGTGCATAGGTTATGCAAATAGTAAGAAGTAGATGCAAAAGTTGGATATTATTCTGGGAGAACCAAGCAGAAATTGAAATCCAGTACCTACAACTTCTTTCGAATCTGCTTATTTACTGACTCCTTGTTATGGTTTGAAAAATGGAATTTGTAAGACAAGATAATCCTAGTTTATATTCTTTAATTAAAATAAAATTTGAATTAAAACAAAATAAACTGGACTGAATCAGTTATTTGCTAGAAATGAACATTGATATGGGCTAGCTGTAGGCGGTGATTTTGCATTATGATCCATTGATTTTTCTCAATCGATTTTGGATCTAGATTTGTCAAAATTACAATAAAGCGGCTTGGATTTCTCCATAATTCACTAAATTAGGAGTCTTTGCTTTCAAAGACATGGATCTATTGATTACTTGTATTAGAACACTCTTTATAAGATCTGGGTAATTTTCTTTTTCAATACTTCATACCCATTTCTTACGATTTCTTGCACCCCAAGTCTGGGTCTTTGCAAAACCTCTTCAAATTGGTTTATGACTCCTCCTTTAGATCTGATAGATTTTTCCCTTTCCTTGATTAGATCTCGGTAACTGAAGTCAAGATCTTTCCATCAAATTAAGGTGAAATCTTTGATTATTTAAATTGATAAATAATCCCCTTCAACTTCAACTATGAGTGAATTGGAAATTTATCGAAGTGAACTCTTAGAGCTCTTTAGTTCTTCAATAGTAGTCTAGCATACCCACAAATTGAACATTCAAGCTCTCAGGAATCTCCTTTTTTGTGTCACTCAAAGAGCCTCCTTGAAATCAGAGCATGAAATAGTCCTTGAAATGGTATTCGATACTATTATTGGGAACAAATCAATTCAAGAACAACATCAATCAAATCAAATCAAATCATTAATTAATTTATGCGAGAAAAGGCTATAGCCCAAAGCAGGTCCATTCTGTGGAAAGGCTGCGCTTCTCAACAAATGAATCACAATCCTTGATGGGTATTGATCAGGCGTCCACTTTGTAGCGCTGGCAAAGTGAAAGAATGAGATTCGAAATTGTCTAAACTTCATTAATTCCCGGGCGTGGTGGAAAGAGATTGAGCGATTTGATCCCGACTTCACAATTCAAAAGCGAATGTTTGGTTCGAGGATCTAGAAACAAAAATCAAAACGATTCTAACTAATATATTCTAAAAATATACAAGTGAATCTTCTTCAATCCCTCAATGATGCAGGTTCACAGAAGAGAATTTGCCTCTTCGGCCTTGAACACCTATTTATACATTTCCATCGGTGGGCTTGATTCCAAGGCTTCCGGTCGTTCCCCAAATTAAATGGCCCGACTCCTTTGTTCGGTCGCGACCCTAAAGAAACTGTCGCTCAGGAGTTTGCAAAATCATGAGAACCTGAAGTGCAATCATGACATTCAATTACTAGTCGCAACCTTCTTTGTTTTGTTTTTGGCAGTAGAGAGTCGCAACTTGATGTCTTCTGTCACGACATCATTCCTTGCAGCCTCTTCATTTAATTGTCGCGACTTAAGTTGTTGCATATCCCCTAGATTCTTGTTGCGACTAAGTTTTCAGTTGCAACATAAGTTTTGCCTAAAGTTCCTTCTTTCTCTGGAATCTTTGTCGCAACATGAATTGTTGTGTCAAGACCAAGTTTAGTTGCCAGTAGTTATGATTCTTGTTGAAATGACTTTTGGTCTTTAAGTATTATGTGACCTCGATTCAATGTCGCGACTATCATCCTTCCCTTTATTGAGTTACGTGTCGTGACCTGATTTTTGTTACTGACCACTTTGATTCACAGTCCCACGGCTTCCTTTTTATGTTCACGACATCATTTGTTTAATCTTAGCTATTAGGGTTGCAACTCAGCGTTGATCTGTTTGGTTCCTCGTCGTACGACATGCAATTTTA